>JAWPHD010003192.1:0-226044 GCA_037043455.1 Cyrtodaria siliqua
ATGATTGATGAATCTAAAAAATAAATACAAAATAAAACTTTTTAGAATAAAAAGGACTTTTTTGTAGCTGCATTCAGTGAAGTTAACTCCAGAAATAAGTGTGTACAGCCAATACACAAATCATGAGCATTAATGGATGCATGGGAAAAAGGATAAAAGTAAATATATTCAGGCATAATTGAGTTTTAATGTTTAGCATGAAAGAATTAGATATATATAATATTAAACGTTACTGTTTTTAACCATCCGGTTAGCTTATGCCAAAAAGAAAATTAGGTGTGTTTCCTATTGCATGCTCTAAAAAAATAGGGTAGCTCGGTAGGAATTTCTTTTCTTTTTTTTACAATGTGAAAGTTTCTCTGTGATGTCAGTTTACCTCGATATAAGACCGCCCTAGTTAAATTAAGTGTTCCTGTTACAAATAATAGGACACTTAACTTTAAACCAGAAGACCTTTGTTTAACGTTCATTTTACTAATTAGTTCAATAGTTAATTAACATCGCATAATTGACCTGAAAGAAAAACATTAAACTCTGAATGTATCATGACAGTCCAAGCAAATCATATGGCTTACCTAAATATTCCACTTTTGCTGTGTAATTTGGTAATAATTTGCATATATCAGTGCCCAGTGGATTACATAAAGTATATAATGGTGTTATGTTTCACTTCCATGATATAAGCTATGTGATAAATCAATGTTCAGAACAAATTGATTTTTTTTTTAATTTTTGCATAAAACGTTTTAGAACCCCTTAAAAATAGGTGTTTTTGTATTTGGCCTGACTTTAAATCAAATATAGGGCCATATGGCATGATTTGACGTCTGAGGGTGACCTTGACATTGGAGCTACGGACCTCGATTTTGCGAGTGCAAATCCCTCCATAAATGTCACTCGTTGACCGGACACGAAATGTGTGACAGACGGAAGGACGGACGGTGCGATTAGTATATGCCCACCCTTCGGGGGCATAAAATCACAAACCAACTGTTCAAAAAATATTTGAATTTAGTCTTCATATGACAATTGAAGTTTATACCCGATACATATATGTCCAATATGTCAAAAGGTAACAAAATGTTTACTAAATGCGTGCGCTGTAAACATCTATAGGTAATTACAAGTACTCGAGTTAAGTTTCAATCCAAAATGTACAGTGGTTACCCTAGTAATCGTCAAAAACGCGAAATAATTGCTTAAAACAATCTGGCCTTCCCGTTCCATCTGAAATGTTCAATCTGACTTCTTCGTTCGCACTTGTAAAACACATCTGACATTCCGGTTCGCTATTTTTTTTTACCCTGTCGACTTTAAAATGCTATAACTCGCAAAGTTTTCATTATTTCAATGAGCTATTTTGTACAGTTATACAAAAAGGATTGACGATCTTGACAAGTGTTTTAAATTGAATTACAATTGCGAATATCAGTTCGTTATTTTTATTTATTTTGAAAATGTCATTGTTTTTACAAATCTTTGGACATTTATACAGGGTGCTATACTAACGTCGTTTTATTACCGGATTTTTAAAGTGAAAGCCTCCTCTGTCATTCCTTTTCAAATCTTCATTATCATTTTCCAAACATTTTAGCAAAATACGCAACAGAAAGCAAAAATACTAACCCCAACATCCACTTCCAACAATTTCGCTTATCTGACTTCTCTGCAACCATCTGATTTCCCTGCGGCTGGTTGATCAGTGTGTTCAAAGACTCAGAAATATCAAAAACAGATAGAAAGCTTCCCCGGCGCATGCGCTTACGCAAGCGTCCTCGCGAAGCGCATGCGCCCTCGCCTTCGGCGAGACGTAAGTTTCTAAAAACAGTCAAAACACAGTTAACTCCCTTGTTAAGGGGAGTTCACTCCCATCGTCCTTCCAACCGCAGTCCACTCCCATCTTCATCTGGTACCCTGTCCACCTATATTCGCTTTCGTTTGGACAGGATACCAGACAAAAGCGGTTAACTTGACGTCACATAATTTTTTTGCTGTGACGTCAATTGATAAACGCGTCATCAGGGTAAACTAATGCCAGAGTGATGTCAAAAATAACAACACAAGGGAACGTAATATATTTCTTTCAATCATCTTAGATACTTGATAAATAGTTCTTTACCAAATGGTGTATTGAAACGATTCACCTCTTTTATATTTGCACACAAGCCTAGCATGCGTAGGAAAGAGTTGTGTGGCCGAGTGGTTAGCAAATAAATGTTCCTCTCGATTCGAGTGGAGTGGAGTTGGTTAGTATAGTGGTTTCTCCTAATATCGCGTTTTTTTTGAGTCAACATGCGTCAGCATGGCTGGATCTTTGGAATCGTGTATGTATATAGTGCAATTTCTGAATAGGGAATTTTTTAAGACGGGGAGCAGCTTTACCGCTTTCGGCAATATAGTCCCCTTTAACTGCCTCCAGTACAACTTAATTTGATAAGGTGACTGACATGAACGTTATGTATACAGAGTAATATAACTACTGATTGTGAAATAATGAAATAATTGTAACTTTATACAGTATAAACGTGTCTTTTTTGTAGGTTTACCGAAATATTATGCGCATTAATACACCAAAAAACGGATTGGGAGCTTTACGCACTTCGAGAATGTAGTTCCTTTAACTGCCTCAAGTATAACTTAATTTCATAAGGTGACTGACATGAACGTTATATATACCGAATAATATAACTACTGATTGTGAATAATTGTCATTGTATACAGTATATACGTGTCTTTTTTTAAAAAGAAACTGAAATACTATGCGCAATAATACACGCATATATATTTCATGAATGGAATCAATAGCGTAGTTACCCGGATGTGCCTCTCATGACACGTGTGACCTACTTTACGTGCATTATTTCTTCTATTACGTCACCTTTTTATGAAACAATACATTTTACCAATAATGGTGTAAATAACAACATATAAACGCATTATTTTTTTTACTTATCTTTTATTTGCTAGAAATAATGGTCATCATTCCAAAACAAAAGAAAAGTACGACCGTTTGCTGGAGGTGCGCTCCAATTAGCGGTAAATTGACAATTGAACAACAACAACACGCTGCATACCCTATGTTTTACTTGGTACGACCCAACCTTAAAAAACGGACATGCGCAGACCACGAATAGTGAAAGTAAACGCGGCCATTTTATTGAATTTTTACAATGTAAACACGGGTGGCAAAATGAATTTCGGGCTTTGTGAAGCTAAACGGATAGCTACGGCAAGATAGTAAACAGATCCAGGAGCGTCTATTTTCATTCTGTCTAACGATATCAGGTATGAAAACATAAAGTAAGCAATAAAACAAAATCTCGATTCATATTCGACGCATGGGTACCCTGATATGCACAGTAGATAACAAACTGGGAACTAAATGTCCGTAAATATTGTAGTTATTGTGTCTAGTACTTTGAGAAATAGTATGGCATCTGCTACAAATAAATACACAAGTTGATGAAAAGAATTTGTCAAGAAGTGCTCAGTTCTCTACTATCAAGGTAAACCAATCAAATAGTTTAAAGGGACACACGACAATCTTTGCAGACATTTTGTCACAACTTTGAGATCGACAATTATTGACATAAAACTACATTATCCTGCTATTAGGGTTGTGTTTTCTTTCCTCTTTAATAAAAAATACAATTTTTGGCATTCAAAACACATTAATGCATGAAAAAAGTTCGCAATTAATGGTATTTCGATTGAATGTTTGTGAAAACAGCGGTGTCATAGTAGTTCGGATGGTACATAATTCGGACATTTTTTTTAAAAAATGTTTACATAATCAAATAAGAAAAACTGTCCTTTACAAATACATGTTGGTGGAAAATATATATATATATATATATGTATAGATACAGATATAAAGTATATTTCTATTCATTATTTAAGGTGTAAGGAGTTCCTGGAATCCTACTTTTAAATGCTTTCTAGTCTAGGCTTCTAATTCTTTAACTTGTAGAAAGTGGTGACAAAAAGGAAAATATAGCCACAGGAGGCCCTGATAGTCTAATAAAACCTGATTAAAAACTTGGCTCCAGTTTCACCAAGTCGGCTCTGATTTTTATCGTTTGGCAAAAAGTGCTAGTACTCTCCTTTGCATCGGTTATAAATTACTATGTAATATTCTATTCTAACTTATTTGAAACAAAGTAGTAAATACGTCCACTGACTAGGAGCATAAAGTGGTAGCAAAAAGAAGAATATAGTCAGGAGGTTCTGAGTTTGATTACTACATATGTAACAAATGTGTGGTATAAAAGCGAATCAAGACTAATTTCCAATAAGAAAAAAATATTGGATCTTTCCATTTTAAATCGGGGCCTGTCCATTTTAAATTAGGGCCTGTCCATTTTCAGAAGCAACAAGCCCTGGGCCTGTCTCTTAAAAAAATTGCCTGTGAGCACTGACATACACTCGAAAACCAAAACCGACGCGGTTGCAAAAAATAATTCCGTCCCAAGCATTTTTCAGTACATAAAAAAATCTCATGTTCTAAGCACCAACAATTCATTTTAATACGCCACACCTGTAAAATTTAACATAACCTTTAACCTCACCAAGAAGACAGACACTGTTCAATCTTGGCGACTCTCATGACCTTCAGTCCTTTGATTTGATATCGCGGTAAACACTATTTTGATGACATCACCCTCGAACGCCACCTACCAGTGATCAAAATCTAACAATTCATACCCGAAGGTTTACAAATATCAGCGATTCTAACACGACCGCCGCAGTCTTTCATATACACAAAGAAGAGAGACAGCTGTATGTTATTCTACGATAAAATACAGCTGTTCCATTAATTCCCCGCGTATATTTCATCCGTTGGAAGCGCCACGTTACATGACGTCACTTGGTAAATATACGTCAAGAAGACAAACTCAACAGTAATTTTAATGAAATATTAATTACAACAAACTTGCCATGCTCCCAAACCAAACCGATCATCCCCCTACCCGCCCCCCCCCCCCCCCCCCCCCCCCCTCCTCGCACACCCATATATATAAACCCATCATATGCATCAGTACATATAACATTAATAAGCATCTTGAACAAGGTGAGGCCACGTGTGGTTCCTGGGGCCCCGTTTGGCGGGGCAAAGAAAGAATAGGGCAACTGCAGATCCCGTTGGATGGGTAAGCAGAGGGGTAGAATCCCCCCCCCCCCCCCTCACCCACAAATTAATGTTCATTTTATCAATTTTTGTTCATGTTCATTAAAGGTCTTCATCATGATCCCTGCATTGTTTCAAGTGCCGCAGAAAAATGATAACGTAGCTCCAGTGTAAATGGAGTTTCTACAATAGAATTTGCAGCAACTCTGCATTTCAGGGTGAGAAGGTTCTAGGGACTTCTAGGCCCATTTTCCATATGTTATCTCGATGTACATGGAGGATGAGCCTGGCATGTTCATGCTTGTTAGGCGCCATATAACCTTTCGTGTGTTGGTGCGCCTTAAACCCCAATTCAATTCAATTTAATGAAAAAGGTGAGAACGTTTGACGTCATACAGCGCGTTATATGACGTAAGCAATGACTTATAATTGTTTGTCACGTGGCTACTAGTGTATTGAAACGCAGAACTTTGCATACTGGGGCGCCCAATGGAACAACCTGTAAATATAGCAGCCTGATTACCTTGACCTCAGAGATAATATATAGTGCCCCAACAATAGCGTAAACAATGGGGTTATTGTTGTTAGAATCGAAATAATAAATACACGTGTACGGGATGATTATTACGCATCCGAACTTCTAACTGTATTTTATTCACCGATAAAACACAAGACAGGTACATATTTATTGTTTCTTACTCCCTGCAAATACATATGTCATATCGGCAAAATGTCGCAACTCATGGTAAGTATTGGTTTTCCATATATATACATGAAAACATCCCAATGAGTAAATTTCCCCAAACCCATTACCGATTAAAAACCCATACCACTTCGTAAAATAAGTTTATAAACATTGGGGCTCCGTCAAATCGATGATATTTATGAATGAACTTGTCGTGGTCACGTGACGACGCTATGTCGCGAACAGGGCTACTGCCAACAGCGCCACTAAATTAAGGGGAAATAATAAGGAGGCCCTGCTACGCATTTTTATACGGAGTTCCCAAATTGATTTGTAACTGGTATATTAATGTGTTTTTGTTTTGTTTTTACTTTTTCTCATAAAAACAAAACAAACTAAACCCAACACAGTCCTAAATGATAAATAGAATATAATAGAATAGAATAACTTTATTTTCCAATCATGGGCCACACAGATGGCATTATAATCACAGTAAAATGAACAACATTCTGATTAGCATAATAAAAGTAAAATAAAATGAAATTATATATAAGTTATCTGCATATATTCATAAAACACACATTAAACAAGATTAATTCAGTCATAATACATTTTGTGTTCATGTGTTAATATACACTTAAATATAAATATTAGTACAAAATTAACCTCTGGAAGACTTGTATTTAAGTATTATTATTATTATTAGAAATTCTCTATTGTACCAATGTACGAGAAAAAACACAGTGCAATATAATCATAAGAATATAATAGATATAATACTGACAATGTTTCTGTAAGCGGATTTTACAGCACTCATGAATATAGTTAGACAATAAATTAATTAATTAATTCACTAGATTCATTAGTCATTAACCATATTAATCTGGCTTTTGGAGGAAGGGAGGTAAAATTACGACAAATAGCAGTAATTTTCTCATGTAGACAATACCACTGCAGCATTACGATTTGTTTCTTTGATTGTGAATAAATTTAGATTACGAAACCTCCATTTCAATGCTAAACAACAACTTTTATTTCTTAAACAAGGTCCAAAGACAAAGGTTTTGCGCCTTCAGTATGATAGGTCGGTCAAACTGTCATCGCGCATTGGATGCAACACGTCAGCAGGGCTTGTCTGTGTACAAAGCGTCAAGAATATACAAGGTCCCTGAGTCGACACTACGAGATCGAACGAGGGGTAACGTTAGTGTTAATGCTAAGGTTGGAGTGGACACACTGTTTAGCAGAGAGGAAGAGATGGAACTAGTTTCTCAAATAAAATACATGGCTGACATAGGATATGGATATAGTAAATCAGAGCTGCAGTACATGTGAAGACTTTGCTCTTTCTCTTGATAAACCCGTAAAATCTCCGAAAGCTAATAGTAATTCATGGTTTTACGACTTTCTCCAGACCTAAAAATAACTAAACCGCAAAAAATAGGTAAGCCAGTTATCAGGAAACTTTGAATAACTACTTTAAAGAACTTGGGACTTGGGACAATTATCTCAGTTAACAACTTGAATGACCATCCCGAACACATATTTTATGTGGATGAGACTGGTATCAGTACTGAGCACTCACCATCCATAGTGTGCAGTAAGGACTCTGTTGCACAGTCTGTAACGTCCCCAAGAGCATCAAACGTTACAATAATAGCTTGTGGGAATGCGATCGGTAATAATGTGCCAGCATATTATATATTCCCGGGCAAGAGGTGGAATGATGATCCTCTACAAGGCGCATTATACTGGGTCAGCTGTAGAACTGGCCAAAAATGGTTGGTCTGATTCGACGGTCTTTTCCAATTATCTCACGAAACATTTTGTAAAATATGCTCCAGTCTCAGAAGAAGAAAACAGCCAAAAGACATGTGTTGTATGATGGCCACAAATCTCATATTTTATTAACCCTTACAGAGTGGCTAAGAATCAAAAGTTATTTTATTGGTACTGCCCCCTCATTCAAGCCACTTAACTCAGCCTCTAGACTTTTATGAAGATTCTGAATTCGTGGCTCATTTTTGTTTCAATGTAAATGACACTTGGATCCAGAAGGTTTGTTTCCATCTTGGGACCATATAACCTTTATTGTGCCATAAACCCCATTTCAGTTCCAACGTCTCGTAGGTTTTCTGAGATCTGGTGGCAGTTTATATTGGCAGGATGCAGACCTTTATCCAGGGCTAGGTCTCTCCCAGTTTGCAGCGAGCCAAAGAAACATGATCACTTCACAGTTCGCCTCCTAGGTAGATTTATCCCAATATACTTCAATGGTTTGTTGTGAATAGGAAGTAAAACTTCAGTTATTACATCCCCGCTTTCACAAAGTGAATTACGGTTATATAGGAATCACGCTGCCGTAGATTTATAACAGAATTATGGCCCTTTGACTTGGAATTTTCCACTCTAATATTGTATAATGTTCTGTAATACATTTTTTTCTCGAAACATTTTTGTTATTTTTTAACCATTTAAGTATATGTACAGTCAAATTTGCCAGTCGTATTTGAAAAAGAATCCGGGAATTTCTATATTTAGGTACAATGTTGCTGAACTGACCGCAAAACCATACATTAGTGTCCTGAGAATTGAATGTCTGCCTTTCGCAAAGCCGGTGTCCATCCTTTTAACAGTACGGTTATCTCCGCTGCACAAGTAGCCCCTTCTGTTAAAAACATTACAGATCCGGAACCAGATATTTCTGCACAGCCGCACATGTCCCAACCTACCGGTATACAACATGATATTGTCGATACTAGCTCTACCCCCCAAATCACACAAAACGTAATTGTTTATGATAGCAATGATTCTCACCCAGATGTGTCTGACACCCTTGTCATTGAGACTTGTTGTTCAGCAGGCAACTCTGACATGGATGAGGAGACACCTCTGATACCAACAGAGTCAAAGTTTTCTTTAAGCAGATAACCATCAAATGTGTTGTAAAAGGAAGTCAAAGAGGAAATGTGTACCCCCATACATCACGGGTAAGCTGTCCAAAAAATCAAACCTAGACCAATTGCATGTAACTGCAGAAAAAAAGTTAACAATGGTACAAAGACAGGTAAGTTCGGGCAACAACAATGTAAAAAAATGCCCCCCAAATCAAAGGTTCCATGCATTAAACTCGAAAATGAGCACAATCAATTCTCTGTATGCGAGGATGACGTGTGTTGTGTGTGCGGTGACTGACAGCCGCACATATTGAGGGGGTGCGAGACACTTGGTTTTGTTTCCTGGGGAAAGTGTGACGTCTGTCCACATTGGAAACACATTAAGTACTGCTGTAATGTTAAAGTTTTGAGGCGTGACTCTATTTTCAGATGTTCACACTGCCTTACAAAGCAAAGAAAACAAGAGTGTTGAGTGATGAATTGATGTAACTTGCGTGATTATTAAAAGAAACAGTTGAATTTCAGCATATAGTTGTAGTTTTATTTGTAGATATACCCCATTATTTTATGCAATCAATAAACTCTAGTCAGGGCCTCCACTGTTTACCGCGATATTAGAGTACTCTCCCCTGACAACAGTAAAAAACATAGCTGTCGATATCGGATAAAATTATTTCAATATTTAATCCATCTAATGTTTTAATACTATGTACAGATGCGATGTTTGTGAACGTAACCAGGATAGAAATAATTTTAAATAAATGTGGTATTATCTAAATGTTGCATTATCATTTAAACGTAACCAGGATAGAAATAATTTTAAATAAATGTGGTATTATCTAAATGTTGTATTATCATTTAAACAGTAAGTACCGCGATATAAGTGGGTGAACGCATGCAAACAATGAAATTACTAGTAGGATGGCATGCTGTTTATATCGGTTACCCATTAAAAAAAAAAGTTTGTGATATATGATATATTGTATGAGTTGTTTTTTTACAGGCATGCAGTATTGTATGAATTAAATGGTAAAGATATCTTGGTGTATAGTACACAGTTGTATTTTAAGATGAAGTAAGTTTTTCGACTGTGTGCCAAAAGTGGTAAGTCTTATTTTCATTTTTTCCAGAATGAGAGAATTTAAGGATCTGTATATTGTCCCTTTGTTCTTTTACTTGTACATATTGTAGATTTAAGTATTTAAATTAAAAAAGATGATTTCTGATGTTTGATGGATAACTCCCTTTTTTCATTGTATATAGATCTTTATCATTTTTCCTTTTTGCATTTATTTCATTGTTTTTTCTGATACTTCAGTGGGACAGGACATAGGGAACAAAGTTTTATTATTTTTAAGATTGTTTTGTGTTTTATTTTTTCTCTATCAATGTGTTGCACAGAATATTTTGTGGTCCGACCAGACAGCAAGCAATGGACAAAAGAACAGTCTTCTTAAATTATGTCTGAAAAGGTAACATTTATGTCCATGAATGTCCAAGGCCTCGGTGATAGAAACAAATGTAAAGATGTCTTCCATTTTTTAAAAGAAAAGTCCTTCTCAGTATATTTCTTACAGGACACACATTTTGTAAATAAACATAAAAATTATATACGTGCAGAATGGGGATATGAATGTTTCTTTAATAATTTTAATAGTCAATCTAGAGGGGTTGCAATTTTATTTAATAACAGTTTTGAATACAAATTACATAAACAAGAAGGGGATACAGATGGTAATAAGCTTATTTCAGATGTTACGATTAATGGGAAAAGGATGACTTTAATAAATATTTATGGTCCAAATAAAGATACACCAGATTTCTATATGGACATTAAACAAGATATTGATAGATATGGAAATGAAACTGTTCTAGCAGGAGATTTTAATCTGGTCTTACATCCTCAAGTCGATACTCACAACTATGTTAATATAAATAATCCAAAGGCTAGAGAAAGTGTTAAAACCATTATCGATGACTGTAGCTTGATTGACTGCTGGAGAGAATTAAATTTTGATAAAAAGGGGTTCACATGGAGAAGTCCAAATACAAATAAAATGGCTAGACTAGACTTTTTTTTAATATCTGAACATTTATTTACCGACATTGAAGATAGTACCATTTTACCTGGGTATCGAACCGACCATTCAATAATAACTATATCATTTGTATTTGAAAAGTTTATAAAGGGGAGATCTTACTGGAAATTTAACAACTCACTGCTTAAAGAAACTACTTATGTAGAGGAAATTAAAAAAAAGTGATCGAAAATACAAAAAAATAATATGCAGCACAGAATCAAAATACAAATTTACAAATTAAAGACATTCCTTGTCAATATTTAATATTGGACATTGATAACCAACTCTTTCTTGAAACATTATTAATGGAGATTAGAGGAAAAACAATATCCTACTCGTCATTTCTTAAAAAACTGAAGCAAAACTATAACGAGAAATAGAGATATTGGAAAAACAATTAGATATTGATTTAATAAGCTTAGAAAGTAAAAGGAAACGTTTGTTTGAATTGAGACAAAAAAAAGTTGGATGGACTTAAGATAAGGTCAAAAGCCAAATGGTTAGATGAAGGGGACAAAGTAACTAAATATTTTTGTAATTTAGAAAACAGGAATTTTGTAAGTAAATGTATACCTTCCCTCATTTCAAATGACGGAAATATTTAAAAAAATCAAGATTCTATTTTAAAAGAAACTAAAAACTTTTATCACTCCTTGTATTCACACAAACCAGTAAAAAATATAAATTTAATTGAATTGTTTAGAGATGTTCCTATACCCAAGCTAACTAGAGAGCAACAACAAAATTTAGAAGGCCCAATAGAATTACATGAACTATTATTTTGTTTAAAAAAGGCAAAACATCTTAAGAGCCCGAGTGGTTATACCATGGAATTTTATAAGTTTTTTTCTGGATAGATATAGGAATTTTCCTCTTGAGATCTATTAACCATAGTTTATTGAAAGGTGAATTATCAGTCACTCAAAAGGAGGGCATTATAACATGTATACCAAAGACAAATAAAGATAGACATTATTTAAAAAACTGCAGACCAATATCTTTATTAAATTGTTCTTATAAATTATCATCAGCATGCATTGCACAGCGTTTAAAACAAGTATTACGTTTGCTTATAAATGATGATCAGACTGGCTTTTTGGCGGGGAGATATATAGGTGAAAATATACGTTCCATTTATGATTTGTTCTATTACACTGAGAAAAATGATATACCAGGATTATTACTTATTGCAGACTTTGAAAAGGCTTTTGATACCCTCTCCTGGTCTTTTATTGATGAGGTTTTAAAAAAAATTCAGTTTGGACAAGATATTAAAAAATGGATAAAAATATTTTACACAAATATTAAATCTTGTATTTTAGTTAATGGCCATCTATCGGAGTGGTTTTTTATTCACCGAGGCTGCCGACAGGGAGATCTACTCTCCCCATACATTTTTATTCTGTGTGTCGAAATATTGGCTGTACTGGTCAGGACAAATAAAGATATTAAAGGAGTTAAAGTAGGAGATACTGAATATGTAATTTCTCAATATGCCAACGATATCTCCCTTATATTAGACGGCACCGAAAAATCCCTTAAACATGCTCTAATGGTTTTAAAATTCTATGGAGATATTTCAGGTCTTAATGTTAATGTTGATAAAACCAGAGTTATATGGTTTGGGAAAAATAAAGGTTCTAATGTAAAATTATGCACAGACACGGACCTTAATTGGGATCAGGGGGAATTTGTGATCCTAGGAATTATTATGTCAACACATTTGAGGAGTGTGGTTGCATTAAATTATGACAAAAAATAAACGAAATTAAATCATTATTACTGTCCTGGTCAAAAAGAATACTCACACCCTTTGGAAAAATCACTGTTATAAAAAGCTTAGCTTTACCAAAGTTAAATCATTTAATTTCATCATTACCTAATCCACCTGAAGACCAGGTCACACTGTTGCAAAATATGTGTTTTAATTTCCTCTGGAATAATCACCCAGACAAAATAAAGAGATCTGTTGTAACTCAGGATTATGAGTATGGTGGACTTAGAATGATCAATATTAAACAGTCAATATATTTTCTGAAATTAACGTGGATAAGAAGGCTTTTGATGGGGAATAAAAAATGAATGGAAATCCATAAACATATGTACCCATTCACCATCAATATGCTATTTTTCGGTAACGACTATGTAAAAAATAACTTGCAAAAAATATGCAATCCCTTCTGGAAGGATGTTTACACAAGTCTTAACATCCTATTGGATGTTAAAAACCTATTGTCATGGAAAGAGTTCTTAAAACAACCGTTATGGTACAATAATAACATTAAGATTTGAAGATCAAGTATTTTTTATAAAAGGTGGTATGATAAAGGTATTTTATTTATTAATGATATAATGGATAACAATGGTAATCTTCTCTCTTTTACTCTATTTATCGAAAAGTTTGCTGTACATTCACATTTTTTAGAATATGAAGGATTGACTGCAGCAATAAGGGGCTACCTTCAGAAACAAAATTTTGCTCATCTTGCTATCAAGTTAGAAAATCCAATTTGCCCATCAATAGTGTCCCTAATAACAAGCGCACCGAAAGGCTGTCGTCCCATTTATGATATACTTATTAAATCAAATGTACATCCAACATCTATAGCCAAATGGGGACAATATGGTATAAATATAGACAGAGATTGGAATGACTTATTCAAAATACCTTTTAAATGTACAAAAGATACTCGATTACAATGGTTTCAAGAAAAAATAAACCACAGAATTACTGCTACAAACATCCTTTTGACAAAAATGAAGATAAAAAACGATAACTCCTGTAGCTTTTGCACAGAGTCTCCAGAAACCATTACACATTTATTTTAGGAATGAAAATATACCAAAACTTTTTGGAATATTTTTTAGATTACTTGCAATGATAATAATATAATAATCCAACCTGAATGGACTACAAAAGATATAATTTATGGGTCTAGTGAATATGACAATTTTCTAAATAAACTAATTTTACATGCAAAATATTTCATATATAAATGTAAGTTAGACGGAAGATTACCATTGTTTGGAAATTTCAAACCACAATTAAATACATATATCAAACTGAAAAAATAAACGCAATTAAAAGTTTTACATTTTATAAATTCGAAAAACCTTGGTTGACTTATAAATCCCTACTTAATAATTAGTTTTGTTTTAAATTTTAAGTTACACTGTGCAACACATCTATCTTGTTTCATCTATATTGTTCCTTCTTCTTGTTTTTTGTTTTGTCTTTTTTGATAAAGGAAAAATCCCAAGAAATGTGTAATAACTGTTAAGTTATGTTCCCCGCTGTCCCACTGAATATGGAAGAGTCACACCTCCATAGAAATATCTTGTCTTTTCTTTATATATTTAGTGGATAACAGCATTTTTGTTTCACAGTCAACTGTTGGAAAACTCAGCAGAGATGGTATGTGGATTTTGTATAAAAACTGAAACACTCATAGTTGATTATGTTAGCATTGTTTCTATCTACGTTAAACAATTCTTTATACAAGATATATATGCTGGGTTTTGTTAAAAAAAAAAAAATTCTTTACAATTATCAATGAAGGCGTATTAAAGTAACAAAATAAATATTTTGAAAATTTTGTAAATATCAAGATTTAAAGGGACACACAGCAATCTGGTGTATTTGTAAATACATTTTTTTTATTGAAAGAACCTCAGATTGCAGAGAGCCCCTTCTATCAAAATTGTATTTTTAATCTTCTTTTGAATGTTGTAAAGAAATATAAAAAAACTCCCCATTTATATAGTTTCTAATCAAGATATGCATTTTCTTTTTCTTCTAAATATTTTGAAAACTGTTCATATATAATAAATATTATGCATATTACATCAATATCTGTACGGTTTGTTGAGGAGTGGCCCACCCCGACCCTCACAGACCTATTACGGGGTAAATAAATGGATTACCATTAATTTGGTGATCGAAATTTAAAAAAAAAAAAAAAAAAAAAAAAGTACCGCGATATTAGGGAATACCTTCCTATATTTCCCGCTCGATCCCAGTGGTTAACTTTTCGTCTTTTTCAAACACACTCCCTCAGACTCAGTACTTTTTTCGGGCAAGGTAATGTGAAAGTATGCGATACTTCGCAGGGGATGACATCATCTCGCTGAGCTTCTATGTTAATGAATGACACAAGAAACGAGGTTGCCGTAATCATCAGAATTAACAAGAGAAAGGAACAGGGGGTTTAGTACCACTCCTCCCAATTTTCTGAGAGGGGATGGAGCAGCGTATGTCCCACCTCCAACCCAATATTTTGCAAACATTATGTTGATCTCCCAAAAATGTGTTTTGGGTCCTGAAATGTTAGTCACAGGAAAAAAATAGCACAATTAACATAGGAAAGTTGCTGTTTCATTTATTCAAATGTCTTGACAAACAAAAGAAAAACACAACAAAGCAAAATACAACACAAAAAAACACGCTATCAAATACTTTAAATGTTAAGTTGACCCACCCTCTCCAATATCTGAAACACACCTACACAACTGATACACAACTTATTTATCCCATTGGCGTAGCTCTGTGTACAGGCACTGTTGGCCCTGGCCTACGTATAATTGAAAAAAGAGGAAGGGATGGGGGTACCTTTCTTTGAAATATACGCCAGAATGCGCCTAATACATTCTAACATAAAAAAACGGGAGATCATGCTTCCCATCCCTGATAAGATAAGTTAAAAATGGGGCCTAGATGCTGTCATTTGGGCCTATCAACGCACATCGAACCTTTGAGTGATAAATGATAATGGTCCGTGCCTTAACGTTCGAAAGCTCTTGACTGTTTACAGAACGTCTCTGTGGCCGAATGGTTAACGACGTTGCGTTGTAAACCTTCGCGGCTCACCGCTTCGGGTTCGAATCCCACTGGGAGCTCGACTTGTAAGTGAGGAATTGTCGATTCTTACGGATGGCGGGAGGTGTACAGTACTGGTTCTACCCAGGAAAAGTGGGTGGACTGCCTCCACCACAAAATATCGACCGTCTTATATGTCCTTACATGTGTTGAAAATGACGTAAAACTCCATACATACAAACAAACAAACAAACAGCTGACTGTTTACGTTTTAAGGTCACAAAACAACTGCATAACATTTGGTCAGGCAACCAAACCTAAACTAAAAGAAAGCCAGTTAATTTATCGCCAATGTCCAAGATTCATGGTTTATGGAAGCAATGAACGATGAAACAAGTCTAGAGAAAAAAGAACACAGAGGCGTAAACCATTATTAAAGACTATTCAAATAAACTAAAGGGATAATAGATATAATTCCCCCTAAGAAACATGTGTAGGCATTTTTAGTGAGACCAAGATTTAATAGCAAAATATAATAGAGATGAGTTGATCTGCCAGTTATTGCAAAAATAGGTGACCTGCCTCCTCAGTCAGAGAAAGTAAATACACGTCTATGAACGGCGAGATAATTTCTGCGACGTGATGCATACTATAAACGTTCATGTGTAAAATATAAAAAATAAAAAAAGGACCCAAGACGTCAAATAAATGAGATTAGAGAAAAGTGAGAAAATGTCAATGAGATTCCAACACGTCAAACAATTATTCATAACGTGGGATTCGAATTTTCAAACGGTATCAATCGCGGATGCTGATTCCGGTATACCTTTGTTTTATCTATCTCTTATATCTTAGTGCCTTTTCTGCCTAAGATAAGCTGTATGCCAAGACGCCCTGAATGTCCAAGAAACAATAGATATGTTGACTCTCTATTGTTTTTGGTTGTTTATGACTAATCTCTGCTTTAAGTAGAGCTCACCATTAATAACCTATCTGTATCTGCGGGATACTCCCATCCTTCATATTGAACATCATAGGGAGGCGCAAGTCAGGGAACAGTTAACATTTTAAAACTATGTAATTTACAAGATTAAAAACATAGCAACACCCTCGTATCTATGGGAAAGTGGGAGGACGGAGTCTGGACTTGAACATGTCAAAACTAGAGCTCTCTTTGGTGAGTATCGGTAGTTCATTCCAGTATCGTATGGTTCTTGGAAAGTAAGAGTTTTGGTGGTAGTTAGTATTTGAAAATGGGATAACAAAGTTCAGATTACGTGATGGCTGTAGGTGGTGATGATCAACACATAGTAAGTTATTTTGAATTTTGTAAAAGATGATAAGAGATGTCACTTGTCGTCTGTATTCTAAAGTAGGACATTTTAGTTATTTTAGCATTGAAATGACACTACTTTGATAATTATAATCATTGCAGACAAATCTGGCAGCTTGTCTTTGTATCTCCACTTTCTGTGTTAGGTCTTTTTGCCATGGGTGCCATATGGAGGAGCAGTATTCCACTTGGGGTCATACTTAAGTTTTATAGGCTGTTTCTTTGACTTTTTGATTTCTAATTTTGATGTTTCTTTCAACAAAGTTTAGAGTATTGTTTGCTTTATTAGCAATATTATTTATGTGTGGAGTCCAATCTAGGTTTTTGTTAATAGTTATGCCTAGGTATTTAGCATTATCATTAGAATTTAAGATTTGTCCATGTAACTTGTAGGGGTATATTATTTTATTTCTTTTGCGTGATAAGCGTATTATTTCGCATTTATCAGGATTGAATTCCATGAGCCATTCATTTTCCCATTTGTCTAGTTTTAATAGATCAGACTGAAGAGTTTCAGCATCACTTTCAGATTTGATGGTAATGTATACAATAGTGACATCAGCAAAGAGTCGGACAGAGCTATGGATATATATGGGCATGTCATTTATTAAACAGAGAAAAAGAAAGGGGCCAAGGACAGAGCCTTGAGGCACAACTGAGAGGACATTACATTCATCAGACTGCTTTCCTTCAACTAGGACTAATTTTGATCTATGTGTGAGAAAATATTTTATCCATTGGTTTGTATGGATCAATTCCGAGTCTGTGAAGTTTAAGTATACGTCTATTGTGGTCTACTTTATCAAAGGCATTGGAGAAGTCCATAACAATAAGGTCAGTTTGTTTCTTATTATCTAAGTTATCAAATATTTCTTGAGTAAAGCCTTTTAGTTGGGATTCACAGCTATGCTTAGAGCGAAAACCATGCTGGAAGTTATATGAGGTTATGTTTGTCTAAGTGGGACATCACGGTCAATAACCTGCAAAGGATGGTTTGACAATCAAGTTCCAACCTCTTTTAGAAAGGATCATAGGCGTAGGAACAAGGTGGCCAGGACACCCCCACCCCTATAAATTGACAGGATTTTGTGGAAGGCGGTTGTGGGGTGGGGAGGGCAGACGGTCACAGTATTTCGGGGGGAAAATGGTACGAGTTAACAAGAAATACGTTTTACCCTAGACGTATATATAGTATCTTACAAGTTCAAGGTCAAATGTCAATGTGATGTATTTTGTGTTCATTCCAGTAATGTAATTTCAGATAATGAGATGAAACTGTATGTGTTTATATATCATGCAATACTATAGCCTTATGGTGTTAACAAAACAAGATCGATGTTGGGTCTAAATGTTAAGGTCAGTGTCTGGTCCAAAACGTGTTTTCATTTTATCCATGCCAGTGGATTTTGGAGTTGAGCTCGTACTGAGGCAGTGCCTTATTCATATTAGCGAGACTTGACGCGCAAGCGAGCCTTATAATATAGAACTATAAAACTAGGTTATGTTTCTAGTATAATCAATTATACACATTAAAATGGTGTTTTTCTTAAGTTTAAAACTTTATTTCCATATTGTTGTAGCTACTTTAATGACGTCCGGGTCTTGAATTCACCAACCATTCTTGTGAATATGCTTAGTCATAATCCCATTTCAATCACAACTTTTTTTATAAGTTTAAAGGATAAACTTCATAACAAGTGCTATGTATAAATATGATAAATACTAATAAATAGCAACTTCGTATGATTGTTAAACTTTGAAGGTAATGGAAATATTTGAGTATTGGAGCTTGTCTAAGAACAGTTTGAAGAATGGCTGGTGAATTTCAGTTCAGCACGTGTCTTGCATACTTCATAATACGTATTCGGACTAATGTCGACACGACATCGACGATGTTTTCATAAGCCAATGTCGGCCCAAGCTAGCTGGATTCTTCATGAACAAATACTGAGCTTCATGTTCCTGATTTGGTGTTGGGTATTTTTGCTGTCCCTCCGTGAGATTTAGTCGGTTTATCTCTGTGCTATTTTTACTGTTTGTCAATTTTCTACTTTACTACGCACTAGAAATTTGAAATTAAGAACATATTTAGGTACTTGCCTGATGGCTTCTGTTTCTGTATTTAGCTGCCTGTTTTACGTATACATCTTTATTTCCTTGTATGACCCATCTGTTAATTAATACATTTAGCACGGATGTATTTTGAAATACCTTCCGATATTGCAGCTTTTAATTAGGCCTAGAATTCACCAATCATTCTTGAGAATATTCTTAGACTTTAGTCCAAGTATGCAAATTGCAATCACAAATATTTCTGTAAGTTTAAAGTATAAACGTTCATAAGAAGCTGTTGTGTACACATATGATACATTCTAATAAATAGCCGCTTCAATGAGTTGATAAGAGTCCATTAGTTAACAAATGGCAAATGTATTAGGAAAATAACTCCTTCATTAGCTTACCGAAGACTGCATAACAAATATCGTATAACATTCTAACAAAATAAAGTTGTTCAGGGTAATTTCATTTTTTATAAAAACTGAACGTAAAAAGACAACTGCGATGCAAAGCATCAATTCGCCAATAGTATTGTTGGTGAAATATCATTGCTTTGAAATGGCATTGCCTTGAAGTATGATTCATGTTTTTTATCGTGTAATCATTGAAAATGAGTATACAACGGAGCATAGAAATAGAAATCTGCCTGAATAATTGTACATTTTATTGTGAGCATTTGTTTTTAATTGATCACAGTGTGTGCTTTGGCGATTCTCAGAAATGACTGATTATCCATTACCCAGTCTGTAAATCCAATCTCTCTTTCATTTATTTTGTTCAGATTAATATGGAAATGTCTTTATTTGTACACATATGCCTTAATTGTACCTATTATGAGTATGTGTGGTATATTTAACATACAAATCCGTATAAAGTCAAATTCCAATAAAACGAGTGCTACTCCGTTAAAATCGCTGGAATAACGCGCCGTATCACGCAATGTTCACACAATCGCAGGATCCGGTAGTTGTGAACGAGCGAACTGACATACCGACAGACCGAAAGACATCCGGTAAACCGGTAGGAGACTTATAAACAAATGGTCCAAACATTAATTTCAACGCACTGCATGTTTAGTAGTTGCCCCATTTACAGTTAGTCACTATGCTTTCCTCTATGATTGTGCGATGTACTGATACATTGTGAACCCTATGATGACGTCTACCTAAAGCATGCAAGGACTGTTTTATGCTTGTCTTCACTCTAGTCTTGTCGTGCCCTTAATGATTTATTCTCTTGTTGCTCTGGTTTCTTCCAAGTAATTGAGAAAATGCTTTGTGGCTTTCTAGACTTTTGTTTTTATATTCATATGTACATGATCATCTTTGTAATTATACATATATTGTCTATTAATGCTGCCTAGTTTGGTATATGATATAGCCTGGAGCGGATTTCTTTATTTAAACTGTCCTGTTTTATGACCATAGGATAAGACCTAGAACCTGTTTTAAACCCCAGCGACCTTGATGCCATTGACCGCTCCAAGGCGCTACCTTATTAACAACCCTTTTATATTTGTGATGTCGAATACTTGTAATTGTTTGTTTTTTGTATGCGTGTTTTTGGTTGACTGTGTTCTGTGAATGCTACATTTCCTGTCTGATTTGTATACCTACTTTTCCCTGATAGCTGACATATCCTTTAAGTGTGTACCTCAGTTATATTGTCAGATGAATGGAAAATAATAATAAAGAGAATGAACATTTTATATTTTTTTATTTGACGAAAAGACTTTCTTTTAATAAATGGAATATTGAACGGGCTTTATATATAGAGGATCTTACATGAGTACTCATTCTATTATTGAATTTATTGAACGAGTTGGCAAAATTATATAATGCGATGCTCTTGCCGAGCATTATATCATTTTTGCTAACGAGTTTAATAAATTTATTAATGAATGAGAACGAATGTGAGATTCTATTTATTACATAACTTATAACGTCACATTACGTCAGGAAACGTACATTAGCGTGACGTCCATGACGTCATTAACGTTATGTTATACCACTAGTGGAATATCGAAAATATTGAATGGTGTTGTTACACTCCCACACCGCATGTTATGTGATAAAATAAATTATTAAGAAATACAAACACACTTTATCTTCAACCGATGATACCAAACAAACTAGTACGTCTTCCAGCAAACATGTACGGTCTCTGAATACATCGTTTACCAATGCATTATATGACAAAACCATTGAACACAGGCCTTAGAGTGTAACAATTATAATAAAAATCGTGCAAAAGAAGCAGTATACATGTATAACATTTACAAATAAAATATATATCTAACCAGTTTATTCTGTCTTAGAAATTATTTCGTTACTGTTAGTAAAACGAACGTATAGTGAAACGTGAGTTCGAATTTGACATGCTAAGTAACTTAAACAAAATAAGATTTATTAACAAATTATTCTGCAAGCACATTTATTATATTTAGTTATTAATTTTGCTATAATTGCCAAAATGATATCGTGTCATTCGAGAAGCTTTTAAACAGAGCCAGCCAAAAATGAAATGCGGATTTTAACAGGAATAGCTGTGAATTTGAAAGCTCAAAATTGTATTGAACTGTTGGTCGAACTAGTCATTGAATTCAATGCATTAAAATAAATGCCAATATGTGTTTTATATATATATATATATATAGTAGTCATGCCATGAAATGTCTTCCCAAATCATCACACCAATGACAATGGTAGTCGCTTTTTATTACGTAGAGCCCTGACAGCTCCATTCATCAATGTACAAAACTCTAGTAAACGATAAATTAATTACAAAGTGTAAGTAGTTTAAGCTTAAAGCTAACATTAGTCAATTAATATCATCCAATCAGAGCAGCTATACGCATTAGGTGCATAGGTGCAATAAATAAATGCAGGTTAATAGATGAAATTGATTGGCTAATGGTAAGCATGTTAGAATGCGTGCGCATGTTAGAGTGCGGCATGTGTTAGAGTGCGTGCGCATATCAATGACGGTTTAAAGGAAGACTACTATTTGTTTTAACGTTCGTAAACATTTATACATTCGACAGGCATTCAGCAGCTGGAAATGGTTTCGGGATTAGTTTTATGCATAGGTCACGATCAGATTTTGAGTGTATGAAGCAAAATGTTTTTATTTTGAAAGTGCTTGATGCAACGTTGACACTGGATAATCGTGGAATTGGCGTTCATTTTGTAGCATTTAACTTTGACATCCCACACGCAGAGCTCATCCAGGCAACATAAAACGTTTGAATTCTGCAATGGTAAAATAGAGAAAGATAATAACGTTCTTAGCCTAGAAGCTGTGGCAAGGTGATGCTTTACAACAAAGTGTTTTTATTTCACATCTGACTTATTCTTACATATACTCTGTAAAAAAAGTTTTGGCAGTGTTCGAACCCGTACAATGATCGCTGAACCATGACATTCGACCATAACACTTATTATCTCAGTTGATAATTCACAATAGATCAACAATCAACAATAATTATCTTTTACAATGAAAGTTTGCGAAAAAATAATAATATTTTTATTGGTTACTCGAATGTGTCCGTAACTGTTACTTTTTATGGACTTTGCAACATTTTTTACAGACCCTTTGTGTGTTCGCGCTATTTTTTAAAAATCAAATCTAGTTTGGAATTTAATGTTTTTGATACCAAATTTACCGGGTAGGGTAGACCTTGGTTACTAAAAAAAGATACCTAAATTCTGTCCACTAGTTTTATTTTTTATATGACTTTATATACACTGGTCCAAAACTTTTTTTACCGAGTATATATGTATCAGTAGTTTCCACCATGTGGTGATCCGTTATTTTACAGTGTTGTATCGAACAAATGTTTTCTTTCCTCTGACATAATAAAAAAATCCATATTATTAACTGTTTGTAATGATATTCAGACCCTAGGCTCAAACAGTTCTCATATTACGATCCATAGGGAGACAACTTCTTGTACAGTCTTAAATCCATTTCCCCCTTACTATTATCCATCGGGTGACAACTCGTGCTGTAGTCCCAAAAGAACAACAATTCCCCTTACTACCATCCATAGAGAAAACAGTTGTTCGAAGGTCTAAAAATAATTTTCCCCTTACTGCTATCCATTCGAAGAATACTAGTGTTGTAGTACCCCCACAAAAAAAAATCCTTTTATTATCATCCATCGGGAGACAACTCATGTTGTAGTCCCAAAAAAGGTTCCCCGTACTACCATCCATCGGGTGACAACTCAAATTCGACAGACGAAACATACATTCCCCTTTGCTACCATCCATCGGGAGACAATTCGTGTTGTAGTCCCCAAAAAAAGTGTTTCCCTTACTATCGTCCATCGGGAGATAACTATTGCTATCGCCCCCAATAGTCCATTTCCTCTTACTACCGTCCACTGGGAGACAACTCGTGTTGTAGTCCCAAACGATGATTTCCCCTTACTACCATCCATCGGGAGACAACTCATGTTGTAGTCCCAAACTATGATTTCCCTTTCCTATCATCCATCAGGTGACACCTCGTGTTGTAGTTTCCCCTTCCAAGCATCTATCGGGAGACAACTCGTGTTGTAATCCCAAATATACATTTCCCTTTACTACCTTCCACTGGGAGATAACTCGTGTTGTAGTCCCATATGATGATTTCCCTTTACTACCATCCATTCGGAGACAACTCGTGTTGTAGTCCCAAATATCCATATCGCCTCCATTGAGAGACAATTATTTATAATAACGCACACAAATACATGATTGGGGTACCCGTGTCTAAGGAGTCGATATATGTGTAGATGAATGCGGAACCAAACCGTGTCCAAGGAGTCGAGATAGAAATACATGTTTGAGTGACCAGAGTCTAAGGAGTTGATACATGTATAGATGAATTGGGAACCATACCGTGTCCAAGGAGTCGAGATAAAAATACATTAATGAGGAACCATACCATGTTCAGAAATATACATGAACTTGGAACCATACCGTGTCTGCATGAGGAGTCGAAATAGAAACACATGATTGAGGAACCCGTGTCTAAGGAGTCGATATATGTATAGATGAATGGGGAACCAAATCGTGTCTAAGGAGTCGATATAAAACTGTAAAGATGGGATTTTTAACATCTTATTCGAGTTTTAGTGAAGCCGAGGTACGAATATTTTCTGATCGTATTCGCTTAGTATCGGAATTCTTCCGAATATTTTGTCGTTTGACTGTATTTGCAATATCTCGATTAATCAAGGAATCATATCTCGAATGTATCTAGAAGGAAACCATATTTGTTACGTCATACTAACATTGCGGAACGCTAAATTTTCAGCAAAACGCATTGGCAGTCAAAACCAATCAAAGTTTTACAATGCCATTTAGCCGATTGTTCTGTCTGAAGTATATTTACATTAATGCTCTGATATCACATGCATAACCTCCATATGTTTGCAACCAGCTAACGGCCATGTTATAGCAACAGACTGCGCTATGTTCTGTCCCGTTTACTTTCGGCTAGTCGAAATAAATACGAGGCATCATCCCGAAGAATGACAGGATTGACCGACTATATACGATGAGGAGGGTGTGGGGAGGGGGGTGCAGGTGGGGGTACAAAATGGAGGAGGTTGGTTGGACAAAATAATAAGGGGGAGGGGCAGGTGGGGGTACAAAAATGAGGAGGCTGGTTGGACAAAAAAATAATTATCGTCATTCGATACAGATTTCGGATAACCGATAACAGTAAATAAAAATTCTCAATAACAGATAACAAAGAATATATTTCGCCAGTAGCAGATAACATTAGATTAACCAATTACATGTAATAGTTAATATTATTTCACAATTACACGATATACATTTCGCCAATAACAGCATAACAGTTATAACCCTTGAGGCCCAAGAGGGCGCTCTACTGGCTAACCATGGGGCTTGGGGTGAAAAACGAAGGACACAGAGCGTAAATAAAGCAAATCATATATAGTTTCATTCAATCAAGGGTCATAACTTTGCTGTTTCTGTTCAGATTTGGATGGTTATTGAACTTGAACAAGATTTCATTGATATAAACATCCTGATCAAGTTTGATGAAGATTAGATGAAAAAATGAAGTTGCTAGAGATTTAACAAAGCAAAATATAGCATTGTTCAATAAATCAAGGGCCATAACTCTGGTGATCTGGCTGGATTTCGAACGTGTCCGAGCTTACATTAATATCAACAACCTGGCCAAGTTTGGTAAAGATAAGATGAACAATTAATCCTGTTGGAGCGCTAATGACGCCACATATAGCATTTTTAAATAATTCAAGGGACATAACTCTGGTTTTAATAATTCGATATAGCTGGTTTTCAAATTTGCTAGAGCTTTTATTAACATAACATTTTTGCCGAGTTTGCTTAAGATCAGTTACAAAATGAAAATGCTAGAGTGTTCACAAGTCGCAATATTGCTTTTTTCCCCCAATAATTCAAGGGCCATAACTCTTTTGTTGCCAATCCGATATAGCTGGTGTTCGAATTTATCCGAGTTTTCATTAATATCAACAATCTGGCCAAGTTTGGTAAAGATTAAATACAAGTTATTGTGTTCACAAGGTAGAGAAATGGCATTTTTCAATAAATCAAGGGGTCATAACTCTGATGTTCCTGTTCCGACATAGCTGTTTTTCGAACTTGTTGGAGCTTTTATTAATATCAATCTGGCCAAGTTTAGTAAAAAATCGAAAACAAAATGAAGGTGATAGTGTTCACAATGCTGAATATGGCATTTTTCAATAAAACAATGGCCATTACTGTTGTGTTACTAATCCGATCTGGCTGATTTTCGAACTTATCCGAGCTTTCAATGATAAAAAGATCAAATTAAAAATGAAGCTGCTAGAGTGTCATATTGTCATAACATTAACGGACGACGGACAACACGCCATTCCATAACACTGCTGGTCTATGACCAGTAGAGCAAAAACCCGTAACTGAATGGAATAAAAGAATAATAAAAGGCAGGACAGCCTTTAGTCTGTCGGCATTAATATAACATGCCATATACAATTTTGTGTAATTGGAACTGTTAACAATATTGAAAAGTGTGACTAAGCGTTATTAAAGACTCATTACCCTTATTTCATGAGGGTTATATACCTATCAGATTCCATCTGGTTCATTTTCTCAACTAGGAGTGTACACGAATAACAAGGCGTCCAAAAAGTAAAAAAAAAATGAAATGAGGTTTTACACATCATATTAAGTTTTATCATGCAAATATGCACTTTTCTGCCTAATAAAGGGTGACCTAATAAATTTTGCTTTATTAGGCACTGACCAATAAAGCAAATAAATGCGGAATCCCTCGGCGTTTATAGTACGTAACGTTATCTGACGTCATGCACGTAACGTTGCCTGACGTCATAAAACAAACAAAAAACAACAACATGGCGGCGTCCTCGATAAGCGTAACATTCTGATAAATAGGTAATAATAGAAATTCATACAGAAAATGTGGATAATCTACATGATAAATAGAATATTATGTCAGTGCCTTTTACTATCAAGTTTATTAGGCTCGGCACAAAAACGAAGAATGGCTCGGCAGAGCCTCGCCATTCTTCGTTTTCTAAGCCTCGCCTAATAAAAGAGCCTCGCCATTCTTCGTTTTCTAAGCCTCGCCTAATAAACTTGATAGTAAAAGGCACTGACATAATATTCTTTATTTATATATTGGAACAACAGCCTCAGAAGGAGATGAGATGAAGGATGAAGTTTCCCATCAGATATGCCGCCCACCAAGATCCAAACCAAAAAGTAAAATAAAGCGTAGTATACCTTTATGACGACCTCAATAGACATTTAGCAATACTATGGTGGCATATTTCTGCCGCGAGATAGCTAGATAAATGATCGTGTATTTTTTGCGATAATGTTAGTTTTTCTCTTTAATTTTCGACAATCTTATCTAACAAAACTTGCTGCCCACTTCTGTCATCACGTTAGCACAATAGTTAACGCGATTAGAATTATCATAAACATTTGAAATTTCGTTTTCGTAATATTTCGACTAATTATCATAAACACACGTTACTAGCTACTGGTTAATCTTTTGTTTTCTTAATAACTCTGAATAGCTATCGCGAAAATTCTCGTCTCGCTGCAGTTTAGATATCTACAAATAGACTGTTTATAAATAATCTGGTCGAGGGTAAAAGTAGTACCATACCGAATATCGCTATCAAAACCAAAATGATTACCATTTATATATGGGCCTACTTTTCATACGATGTAAAAATATCAAGCTGATCAAATTTATATCTATTATTATAAAATATAGTATGTAATATATGAAATATAACTAAAACAATAAAAAGCTGTACAGACAGATTTAGTTGCAACTTTAAGAATACAATTAAAGGCTTAGTGATATATAATTCGGTATATGCGTAATTTTAATTTAATACTCAGTATTTAATATTAGTCCACTACCGGTGTCATTGGATTATAATAATATTATACAAATATGCTTACACCATGAGACAATTTGTCGCAACCAACAATAAGATACCTACCCTCAAGTTCAAGGTTACTGGCAAAATAGCAATAGTCGTCGTGAAAAGTAATATTTTTCTTATATAGCTCACTACAATGTATTTCTAACAATTGATATTTCCATAAAATAACGGTTACCCCGAAACTAAAATCTATGTTGACTAGCATACATATTTGTATAATTGTGTGTCCGGAAAACTAATTTAAACATCCTGAAATTCCGGATTTGGAAGGATTGCATATACCGTTCAGATTTCTTCAAAGGGAAGTAACAATGTTGCACTTAATACGTAATTTAATGAACGCATTGTCTCCCTTTGATACTAAGTTATTTAGCAAGTGCTTATTTCGTGTCGTTCGAGTATAAAAAAATCCTGTCTAGATTTTTATAATCGAGCCATCTTGTATATATGCGCGCGCATCCCAACGTGACGATGTTTACAAATTAAGTGCACATTTGAGACTGCGGTCATTTTTACGGTCAATATTTACTTTTTGGCGTATTTTTTCTTGTTTTTGTATTTAGATTAAGCGCTCATGCATTTCTGATAAAACATACTGAAAAAATCCCATTAAAATTAAAAGTTGTAACAGAATGACAGCTATTGCTTCTCGACGACTATTGCTTCTTTGCAAATTCACATACATTTTCAAAGATTTTGCAATGATTAACTTTAACCTTCATGCCCAAACCGGTAGGGAACATTGCCTTGTTACTTTTGGTTTAAACTTATGCTAATGAGTTTGTGGTAATACATTATTCGCGGAACGGCAACCACTTTAAAATGGTTTTCATAATTGCACATGGTAAGGTAGCAATGAACAATTTCTTTGAGTTTTTCACTTTGATAACTACATATGGTGGCAGTGAAACGTTTATATGTGTTGTTATGCAGACGCTAACGCACACGCATCTCTTACATGCGTACACTTGTATTTATGTGCTGATGTGTACTTCTAGCACGTCGTGCTACAAAGGTGAATATGTAATCAATATGTAACGCATGTCAAGGATTTGACCAGGGCGAAGCGAGGTCGCCCACCTTGATTCAAAATGTTTGGTAGGAAGAAACCGATGGTAAAAATTGAGAAAAAAAAGTGTCTGTTAAGAAAGGAAAACGGTTGTGGTGTGTTTACGTCTTCCTGACAACATTAGTTTTTCAATATTGTTTAAACACCCGTGACTTGATTGGTTATTATGTTAAACTTTGTTCCCAGTTCCAACCCAGATATAATGCTATTTTCTCTCGGCAGCTATTTTACGCTTGCGTAAAACCTTGCTTGTGTCTATTTGTAATGCTTAATTTATAGTATTAAATAAGTTAACATCTATGTTTATGATAGAAGTCAATGGAATGATAAATGGTGAACATTATGTACATTGCTGCACGGTACGTTACGGTACGGGAAATGTTTTGTAATGTTTACACCATAGAAACATTGTTTATATATATTATAAAATCATATTTTTATTTTTAGTATAATTACATCTGTTTTATCATACATTATATAAACAATATTATACATATCACTGATCACTTTCATAGACACTATTAGCCATTATAATTTCCTTGCCAGAGCACCTGCCATTTTCGATAGTTTTCGTTGTAATACGGACTGTACGGTACTGCGTTTACGACCAACCGGATACGGGTATCGAACTATTCGTGATAAGAAACTATCATGGTGACAGAAGTGAGCATTATCGTGGCATTTAACATCATAAGTTAATGACATTTAGATAGTTTTATCTAACAAATTTTATAAGATTTTCGTGAAAATTCATTATTATCTCGAAAAAGTCATGCTACTATCTCGAAATAATCGTGATAACTATCTAGGTATCTAGTGGCAGAAATATGCCACCATACAATACTTACCAGAAATAATACAGTAAACAACATTATATTTATCAACGAGGAGCATTACTACTAATTCAAAGCGACGGATGCCCACATCTTCACACTGACTCGGCCAAGTTCTGGTGCCAGCAATGCATATTCTAGTAATAGCGAAAATAGTCTACACAAATAATAAAAGGGACGGTACTCCAACTAGAATTGCTGATGTGCAATTTTAAACAGAAACTGATAACCATCACAACCCATATAATATTACCCTTAAAATGTATACTGTTTGAAATTTAAAAGAAAGGTTCTAGGTATTTGTTTTTTAAAACAAACAACCGTCGCAGATGATCTAGACTAAAGCAATTAAAACCATACACGGTGCTTGTCATCAAACAATACGCCGCGGAATGGTACTGCGATGATATTGCGGATCATCCGGATGTTTATACTTCTGTTTGTTTGTTTGTATGGTGTTTTACGCAATTTTCAACACATGTAAGGTTATATGTGACGGTCGATTTTTTGTGGTGGAGGCAGACCACCCACTTTTTCTGAGTAGAACCAGTACTGTACACCTCCCGCCATCCGTAGGAATCGACACTTCCTCACTTACAAGTCGAGCTCCCAGTGGGATTCGAACCCGCAGCGGTAAGAGGCGAAGGTTTACAACGCAATGTCGTTAACCATTCGGCCACGGAGACGCTTACACTTCCGTGATTTCTAGAACAGAACAGAGCACACTTTTCTTGACTTGTACGTTAAGTACATCATCATATAGACATGTTTGAGGAAAATAAAAACAACACTGGGTAGGAAATTATTCCCACTTGCCGAACAACTTTTTTGAGCTTGAAATATATTTTAGGCTAGTTTTATTTCATTTTTTTTTAAAGAAATGTAAACTATAGTTTACTCAACCTTATATTCGTATTTTTGTAAACTAATTCCCTCACATATCTGGTAAATATATCACGTGACTATCGGCACTCGTTTATTTACCGATAGGTGAATTGCCCTTGGGATTTATATCCCATAATACGAAACCAATGTTTTTATGATTTAATGTTTTGTATTATTAGTTCGATTATACCTTCATAATCTACTGTGCCGCTGCCGTCTGTGTCTACGTCTGGGATCATGTCGTCAATATCTTCTTCTGTAAGATCATCACCTGCATAATTTATTACAATTTTACTATGAGCAATAAGTTAAAATAATAATGTAAGTGAAAAGTGACATTGGGACGTATATACATTATACAGGGGGTACATTAGGCTTTTTAGTAGGGGTATAGGACTCCGACCTTAAATAGCAAAATAATAATATTTTCAGTTATAAAAGGCCAGAACATAATGAATGAACCTTAAAATTACTCCTTATGTACAAGAAAAATCCTTCTGCACAATAATATTTGCTAACCTAGGTAACACACCAAGGTTAATTTCATCTTTTTAAGCCAGATTTCATTCAAAATCTATGTTGAATTTAAGTTTTAGACCTGGACATCATGGAGCTTATATCATATTTTAATTGATATGACATTGTTATGAAACATCGGGCATTGGAACAAGTTTAAATGTTAGATTTTGCTTGAAAAAGCCTGATCAATCCCATTTACCATTTTAATTGTCAACGTACCTAAACTTTTAAGGATCCATCGAAGTTCTGTGACTGATACAACTCCCTTGTTTTGCTTGTCTAGTACTCGGAATATCTCTTTTAATTCTTTTTCCTCTTCGTCGTCTTTCCGCTTTTGTATAAGCCATGTGTTGAAACTTTCCCATGAGAGCAAATCGTTAGCTGTAACGGAGAGCGGAATCATTTAAAAAATCAAAGCACTGATAGTGCTGAATGTTTGTGTAACTGACCTTAAGCTATATTTAGTACCAAGAATGACCTTAAATTGTATGTAGTAGCAAGAAGAGTTATTTTTAGTATATAGGTGAACAATTCTGTTTTTTCCTATCAGAGTTTTTGAAGCTATGCAAATTTGGTTTTTATAAGTCAAATAGATTTATAGATATTTGAGACTGATTATGTTTTTTAATAGCAAACTACCTATACAAGTACAGAGCTTTGCAAAGGTAGGTCAGAACCTGATCAAACGGGCTTTCCATTCTTAATGACGTCATGACGTCACAACTGTCTGAGTTGTCTAAGGTGATGCACTGATTGATTTATCAATACAATAACTTGGAACATGCAATCAGTGACAAAAACGAATTTCTGAAATGTCTGACTTCACTGACGTCAAGATGTTATGACGTCGGGATACCATATGACGTTCTTGCACAACCCGACCCTGAACTCTACAATCTGTAAAAGTTTGGTTCAAATCCGATCATAAATAAAGAATATTTAGCCATAACAAGATTCCCATTATGACGTCACTTGCGGCTATCTTTGATGACGACACGACACAATTTGAAATTCTTCCACAACTAGATTTTGAAGTATACAACCTGTGAAAGTTGTATCAAAAACCGATCATAAATGAAGGAGATATAGCGAGCCGTTGACTGAGACAATGACACTAATTGATTTTATATTCTAACACGACCTCCGCAGTCTTTCATATACACAAAGAAGAGAGACAGCTGTATGTTATTCTACGATAAAATACAGCTGTTCCATTAATTCCCTGCGTATATTTCATCCGTTGGAAGCGCCACGTTACATGACGTCACTTGGTAAATATACGTCACGAAGACAAACTCAACAGTAATTTTAATAAAATGTTAATAACAACATACTTAAATTGCCATGCACCCAAACCGTGCACACCCCCGATATAAACCCATAGTACATATAACATTAATAAGCATCTTGAACAAGCGGAGAACGCAAGCTATATGACGTAAGCAATGACTTAATTGTTTGTCACGTGACTAATAGTGTATTGAAACGCAGAACTTTGCATACGGGGGCGCACAGTGAAACAGCCTGTAAACATAGCAGCCTGATTACCTTGACCTCCGAGATAATATATAGTGCCCCATCAAAATCGTAAACAATGGGGTTATTGTGGTGTTAGAATCGAAATAATAAATTCGTACCTGTATTTTATCGGTGAATAAAATACAGTTAGTCGTTCGGATGCGAGTAATTAAATCACTCGTGCTAACGCACTCGTCATTTAATTACTACGCATCCGAACTCCTAACTGTATTTTATTCACCGATAAAACACAGGTACATATTTATTATTTCTTAAGTAAAACAACATAAAAAATGCAATCAGTGAAAAAAACGGGTTTCAATAACATTGTGACGTCCTTGACGTCAACACGTCATGACGTAGAGACACGTTTTGACGTTCTTGCACAACTAGACCCTGAACTCTACACTCTATGAAAGTTTTGATCGAATCCGATCTTAAATACAGGAGATATAACGACAAAAGATGTCTATATATGCTATATTCCAACACAATAACAATCCAGTGGTGTGTGTCTAAATATGTTTCTTCATTTCGTCTTATCAATAATAATAATTCACTGACATCGTGAATCACTAAGAAACTTTCGAAATAGTCGTTTCTATATACAATTATACATAATAAAGTAAAACTCATGTTGTTTTCACGTTCTATCGGAAATAAAATCAAATAAAACAATGCTGTAACCAGAACGTTTTTCACCAATATATTAGGTTAAATGGCCAAAACAGGCGAGTCCGGCATTTTAAAAAACATTTATAAAAATGGTTTGCATTGATGTGAACTAGTGTTATATACCACATTGAAAAGCTTAGACAATTCCCTTTCATAACATGTAACATTTAACACAGATATTTGAAGGGTGCCACAAATAAATATCGAAATAGTTTCATAAAAAACGTGTTTTTTGCAACGCACAGCGGTGCAATTATTTTTTTTTACAGAAAAAGCGAATTCAGAAAAGCGCAAAAAATGAGAGTCAAATATTTCAACACAAAATGGTGACGTCATTTACGTTAACGTACATTCTTTTTTTACTACTTAACGCGCAATCAAAATTGCATTAGTTTGTTTTCGCGGAAAAAAGTATATGGCAATAAAGTAAAATTATCCTGAAAAGAAACAATGGAAATAAAATAAACGAGGACACCACTCAATCACAAACTATAATCAAATGTCTGTCAGATTGGAGAGCTCGGTTTTGTTATTTTATATAAATCAGATGTGAATTTTAGCTTCTGGAAACACTATTGAAGAAATGCGTTAAAATATACATATGAATACGTTGTTAAATGCGAGTAATTTTATTTCACCAGTTGCATGCAGAAAATCGCCATTGTCAAACCATATTTTCTTATTTTTCTATAACAAGAACCGTGTCCGGTTAGATAATAAAAATTTCAGTTTGTTAAGTAACGTCACGCAAAATAAATAATAAAAAAATATATGTCAAAACTTCATCATGATTTAGGATCGAATATATTCTTCTGATAAAACACCTTCAGATTCTTTTTAATAATTATTATAAAGTGTATACTTATTTTTGTGTGAAATGTTTATATTTCAACTGTGTTAGCCCTGCCCATATTGATGAAAATAACAAATAAACGAATGCGTGAATAAATCCTGCTGCAGCAAACAGCTTTCAATTTTGTATTCCGAAAATCAAAAGAATTTTTTTTGGATGAACGTCCAGTGCATCTTTTTGTGTCAAACCATTCACACTGAATGTCAAATCTGTTAGATGGAGGCCCAGTGTATTTTATTTATAGTATTTTATTTGTTTTGAGGGAATATAGTTTGGGTTGAACTATAAAGACATCCGCTCACTAAAATGGAACATTCTGTAATTTCAAATATTATATACATACCTGCGTAAATCGGATGCATTATTATAAACAGATGTGTTGTTTTGTCAAAGAATACGTGAATCATTTTCATCTCAGAAATGAGAAAAATATAAATACAATTCTCCCGTGATATTTTTTCTTTCTTATTGATGAAAAAAAAAACAATCTAAATAAACATATCCTCTCTCTCTCTCTCTCTCTCTCTCTCTCTCTCTCTCTTCCCGAAGGTCAAATCAAACTAAGATGGAGGCCCGGTGTCAGTTCTTTCAATAACATAGGCCTTTTGGCAACACAATATTGTGTTAAATAGTTTGGGAGGGGAAATGAATAATTCAAACTGGGACTTTTTTGAATACACAAATGCGGAATTGCAGACACCCAGGGCGACAGCCGCATGCAAAGCTAGAATTTTCCGATATGCTGAAACCATTCCCCGCAGTAGTGTTGGATATTATCGCCCAATATCAGCAATACGGTTCATTCATCAAGTTAGATCCCATGTCCAGGGGTAAATAGTGACTCGTAGTTTGTCGTGTTACTCGTGTGATACAATTAGGAAATGGTACTACTGCCAGTCAAATAGCGTAATTGGAGAAATGTATTTGGATTATAAAGTGATATATTTTTCCTTATATCTGAGCCTCTGAGTAAAATTTAGTTCCCTCCATAATGCTGTTGTTACTTTTTCATTAAACATGTAAATATTAGATGGGTACAAATTATTGACAAGCACCCTTAATGGATTTATTATTACAACTTCATTTCCTAAACGTAATGCAAAAACGAACTTAATTTTTGCAATAATTGACGTTTGAGGTCGTCGACGCATGTTACACAATGTGTACCAGTAACGTGCGTGACGTCTCAACATTTAACATAATGGGAAATGTACCAGTTCTGTTCTGTTATTAAAGGCTTCAGAAACTTCGGATAATTCATGTTTTTAAAGTTGCAGATTTATTTATTATTTCAGTGAATTTAAAAGAAGCATATAATATGTGACAGGGAAAAAAACATGGTATGGTATGGTTCGACCAACGATAATTTTCATGCAGCAAAGCATCCGAGATAAAAGTAATAGCATTGGATATATTGGGGAAACCTTTTGATGGCAACTCGTTGGATGTAAAGGTATCAACTATAGGTCGAATGCCACCAAAATGTAATAAACTCTTGATAATCGGAAAACCGTTGGATGGTAAACAAATCGGAAGTCTAAAGGTATCAATTATAGTTTGAATTACACCAAAATGTAATATATAAGATCACTGGAAACTGTAAGAAACAAATAAAAAATATTTAAATATCATAAATTCTGTTTGTGATCGACCAGGTCCGCATACATAAAGCTTCTCAGCAATATCTTAAGTCAAATGTGATCATTTCTTAAACACCTTTTTCTATCAATTAAAAACATTTTATTAATATTGCTAATAAGGTTATGGATAAATAAAACCTACAGCTAAATATTAATCTGAAAATAGATGGATTTTAGTGTTCCTGGGAGGTCAATAAGGATATTTAAAAACATGTAAATATCTTAAATGTTGACTAAAGTAATATTGTCCACTTAACTTGCTTTATGAATACGAGCCCAGCTGGTATACAAAGGGAAACTGTAAACTACATAGCTTAATATGCGACACGCATGGACTGAATGTTGGCAATACATGTGCATGAGTCTAGGCTCTTACCGTCTAAGTCCATTTGATCAGCCCAGAGTTCCAGTTTTTCATCATCTACGGGAAGTGCTAGTGCATTGAATACTTTATCGAGGTCTTTGTAGGCCACGCCTTCTGTACCATTCTTGACGTACAGATCGAACGTCTGTTTTGCATCTGCAGTAATAACCAGCTATGTACATATAATTTATATTACAGCATCAAAAAACTTTCCCACACAATCTCACATTTATTTAAATTGACAATTACTTTGAAGTGAAATAGATTTAAGTTCTACGTGTTTCTGAGACAATATTGTGTGTCAAATGTTAAATTATACAATGCTGGCATATGCTTTACATGACAGTATGTTTTAATTTAAACAAGGAGCCTGAGTTTATTGCAACGAAAGAAACAGCAACTCAAGTCACCCAGACACATCACAGTTTTTGTTTGATACTGTTTAATGCTTATTAAACACTGTTGAATACTCTCCGACACTATATCCCAATAATCATGTTTTATATTTATTGTTGTGTAACGCATTTCAACCTATTATATAGTTAAGACCAACTCGCTGAAGAGAGTGTGCAGTGGAATCTAAAAGCACCCTATATTCTTACTATCGACGTGTGTTTCCCGCGAAACAATATGGCCTCTGCTTATCCAGACAGAGTGGTAAAATCCCCACTAATTCATTTTTGTCATTTTTGTCATATACATAAGACGTCTTCATTTTTATCCCTGTATTTTTTCAGGTGCTACTCGAATAGTGGCAAATACAATGATCGTGGCTCCAGCGGAAAACGGAGAAAGCAGAACTTTCAACAACTCTGTAGTTGCGCGGGTGAGATGGTTCTAGGCCCAATCTGCATATTTTGTATTTCAATGCAAATGGAGGGAGGACCTGAAATGTTCATTCCTCTTGGCCACCACTCAGTCAGCACTTATTTAACCTTGTTGTATTGGTGCGCCGTAACACGAATAGTTTGGAGGTATAACAATGATCTTGTTTCCATGGTGTTTATTTCTAATCGCACACCGGCTTCGTGGTCCCGCTGCGATGATTACCCGTCTAGTTTATAAATATAGCGCAGTTTCTAAATTAAGAGATTGTGTGTAAAATCCATCTATTTTCGAGAAGGCACCGTGCCGGTATTCAGTACAGTAACATTGTTGATCATCGATGCTTCATAGCATAGCCTTGATTGTGAAGGTAGAGATAGTTTATGAAAGTAATAAACTTAAAGCAAATGTGCATTGTTGGACCTCATTTTTCACACATATTGAAGAATCTTCCTCAAATCGAAATCGACTGAAAAAAAACAATAACTTTACGAAATGTAACTCTTGGTGATAGTTTAATACTGATTTATCTCCCGCAGATATCGATAAAGCCGCCTCGGACGTTATGTAATTTAGCTTGTCGGCAGTCACACTTGCCCACTTTATGGGGGCAATAAAACATTGGGAATCATTATGTATCTATAGTGACCATATGGAGTGAAACTATAAATGCACTTTAGAAAATTTAAGCAAAACATATTTATAAAAAATCAGTTTAATATTTACATGAAATACGTTATTATAAACAAGATTTTAATATTAAAGCTATAACTGAGAATAGTTTTTTTTTAAGTGTATTTTTATGGAAATGGCATTATAATAGTGAGAAATTCTATAAAAAGCTGTTTAAAAGTTAAAAATACCATCATTTTTGATATAGCAAAAGTTTCGTTCTGGCTCCTGTTTTGCCTAACATGGAAATACCATCTCATTGGACAGAGAAATACATGTGTAATGGGTTTTTGCATGAATTAAACATTTATGCATACAACTCTTCACGATATATATTTCTCCGCGTCGTCTGCTTAATGTGATTATCGCAAACAACAACAACAACAACAACAACAATTAATAATTTAATAATTTTAAAAAATTGCTTTCTATAACTAGTGTCATTAACAAAAAAACTATATAATAAAAAAAGATTAGTGTTTCACCTATTTAGAACCGTTTGCACCTAAGGCTTCAGTTTCGTCATTATGCGATATATTTACAATTAAAAAACACATGTTCGACATATTTTAAGAATTTTATATAGAACATATAAGGACACTAGATGGTGTATTTAACCTCGAAAACCGACCAAGATCCTTTTAACATAAAAATATGAAACTTATATCAAAATAAAGATAATAAATTGTATTTTAAGAAACTGTTTGCACCTAAGCGATCATATTTATAGAATTTCTAATATTAAACAATAATGAAATTTCCCCCTATACGCTCCATGTAAAAATCTGGTTACTCTTCGATAACCCGTTTGAGGAAGATTCTTCCACATGGAACGCATTCTTCATACATGTGTGAAGAATACGGTCGCATTCTTCACATTTTGCAAATGTGACAAATGCGTTCGTTTTGGTGATTTTTAACAGAAACGCATTTTTCACACTGGTGTAAAGAAAGTTTTAGACCGTTGGTTTGTAATCACTTTCCCATCACAACCATGAGTCTGAGCCCCGCTGTGGTCAAATCTTGTCACGTCTGGAAACTGTCTTGGTTGTGGGACTACCTTGGTCTAAGTGCCCGATAGACTGCTTCATTGCGCATGTCCCGTGGCACAAGCGACAGTTACAGGCCGATTTTTGAAACAGTATTTTTGATAATACGTAAAGCGCATTTCGATTGTGATCATGACCAAGCGTCTGATCTACGTTGTATAAAATATCTAAAATAGTGGGCTTTCCCTAGACCTGCTTCACTGCACATGTCTCGGATATCCAACGCAAACAACATGCAGGTGTTTTTTTGTTTTGTTTTTCAAGTGGGGTGTGAGGGACGGACCAAAGGACAGACAGACAGACGGACGGACGGACGGACGGACGGACAGACAGATATATATTTTATTGTTCAAATTCATATGAAAAATGCGTTTTGGCTACATGTTGTCACCTTTTTAGGGTAATTTACGTAAGTGGAAAAATGCGTTTTCATGGTACATAAGCGCAAGTTTCGCAGGTAATGTAAAATATGCGTTCGAATTCTGGTCCGTCACGTGTGAAGAATGCGTTCTGTGAAAAATGAGGTCCATCAGTGCATGCACTGTCTAAATTATTTTGAATAAAAATTGCATTAGTTCAAGTTCATAAAATAGACTGACCAATCAGTGATCAGAATTTGACACACCTCTACATTTTGCTACTACAAAAATTAAGATATTTGCAGTCTGATTATTTCTTTTAAAAAAAACATGCATATTTCATGCACATTTATACAAATTGATTCAATATATACTGAACCAAACAGTTAACGCACCAACAGACAATACATTTAATGTAAGAACTTATCATATGCCGACAGGTACCGTTGGAGACAGGTGAGTTGAATGATTTCTTTTAATTTACAGTCGTTATTGACAAGATATTGGTCTCGTTCAGAATGAAATTTGTTTTGATTTATTATTGTTATTACTGAGATATTAAAGGTATTGTCTACTTGGTGCGTTAGCTGTTTGGTTCAGTATATGTATCTTTCAAAATCGAATCATGAACATTATCATCTTTCTACCCTGCCAACGATTTTTATTTTATTATAGAACCTAAGGATAAAAACCGAGAAACACAAGTTTTATCACCTACTGAAAAAAAGGTAAAATCTCAACATCTAGGCAATGGAAAATTATGAATAGAACATTAGTATAAAAATAATAACAGTGGAACAGTTAATGCCATTTCCAAAGGGTGTATTGGTCCCGATTTGTACCTTAATGTAAAGTTACTTAAGTCAAGTTCAAGATTGACCAGTGATAGCCAAAAAGCAACATATAATTATTATTTGTCATCTGAGTTATGAACCAAAACTAAGTCTGTATATGACGTGCAGGAACATCGAATACATGTATATGAAGTTTCTGATGTTATAAAAGGTTGAGACATGAGACACCTATTGTGTGTCTTCGTGAATGTAAGATACGTTTTGCCTCGAATTTCTAACATGTACAAGTAAAATGTTTTTTTAAATATGTTGTTTGTTTACCAGTCTGCCGCTCTTCAGCGCAAAGCCTGGTCCACAGAGCTAGCGGTGTCGAATATTGTTTAATTATTGTTCGTTATGCTCGTTTTAACAGAGTAATTGTAACAATTCGTACATACATTAATATAATAAAGGGTTGCAAATAGAAAGGAATTTGTTAAGCTTTTGCAAACGATTATTAAGATATCGGCTCAAAATAGTTTTGTGTACGGGGACATAGGTAGATGTAGCCTAGAGACTTATCGGTTATATAATATTATAAAGTATTGGTTGAAAATTGTCACGAGCTTAGAAACAAAATATATTAATCACGTGTATAAAAGCCTTAAATTCAGTGCAGAGACTTATCCAAGAAAAACAAATTGGGTTTCTCAAGTAAAGTTACTATTGTCTAAATTAGGGTTCTACGAGGTCTGGCTTGTTCAAGGGGTGGGCGAATTAAGTTATTCCTTAATCAAATGAAACTAAGAATTAAAGATGTATGGCTGCAAGATTTTAACGGTGGTTTACAAAACTCAAGCAGAGCTTTATTTTATAGAAATATAATTTATTTTGGTTTTAATAAATACTTAGAAGTAGTAGATATACGCAAATACAGAATGGCCCTGTCTCGCTTAAGAATGTCTTCACATAGGCTGGCAGTAGAATCTGGAAGATGGCGAAAACCAATCTGTGTACCATTTGATGAACGAAAATGCACATTTTGTCAAGTCTTAGAAGACGAGTACCATTTTGTCATCGAATGTCAAGCTTATCAGGAGTTGCGTACTACATATATCATAAAGTATTATTGGGAACATCCAAACTGTTTCACATTTTTGAAATTGATAAAAACTGAAAACACTATTGAGATTAGAAATCTAGCAATCTATGTATACAAAGCATTTGAAAAACGATACACGATGCTTAGAGTGTAACTTTTGAATATGTTATGTAGTGAATAATAATCAATATTTGTTATATGATATAAGTTATATCACATATATGCCAGTCACTCCGTCTCTTCCTGGCACAAGTGCGTGTAACGTATATTTTCTTAAAATGAAAGTGTAACTCAAACAGTAATATATAATGTCATTTGTTATTATAACTATGTACCTGAATAGACTGTTATTTATATAAATCATGATATGTACTATTGTATGCCATCTTACCATGGCACAATTGTATCATAAATGTAATTATTGATGCTATGCTCATGACTCTTGTTAGGGTTATTGCATAATAAAGAATCTTCTTCTTCTACATTATGTTTTCAAAATCGGTTGAGAAATAATATTTTACACCCAAAACTTTTTCAATGGGGCTTTTCCCATGTGAACTTCTTGTATCAACTTACTGGTAGAACAATTGAAGTCTGTATAAACGGCGACACAGTCGCATACGTACGAATTTACGAGATCGCGGCAGGTACCACCGTTAATACATGGATAACTGGAGCATTTGACGAAATCTGAAACAATGCAAAAGTGTTAAACGGTTGCATTACTATATTAGCATGATTCGTTCAAGGGGCTACATCATGATTTTCGCTGGGATCTAAGGGTCCAACTTTAAATAACCAAATAATAATATGTCAATTCTAAAGAGCCTAAACGTAATGAATTAGCTTAGAAATGATCGCGTATTTATATGGACATCATTTTCCGTTAGGACCATCGTACCATCGCGCATCGTAGAATTTACAAGTCGATGTACGATAGTACGATGGCCGTAACGGAACACCGTAATTTTACGCCCATTTGCATTAAAGCGCATGGTTTTCTCCTAGAAGAAGCCTGATGTACCTCTTATATTAACATATCTCACCCATACAGCTACTGCCTAATATATTCATTTTTAAAAGTCACAATTTTAAAATAAATGCTAGATTAATGGAACTTAAATATTAAGTGAATAGTTATACTATCTTCAGAATGTTAGTAACCTGCTGTAGTTGTCGGTATATGTGTTGTCGTACTTGACCATGTAGTTGTTGACGTAGTAGTCGGCGTATTTGAGGTCTCAATTGTCGGAATAGTTGATGACGACACGGTTGTTGGTGGATATGTCGCCGTAGTTAACGGTGTAGTATTCGGTGCGGTCGTTGTTGTTGGTGTACCAGTCGACGCTGTAAAACAACAGTCCAAATTAATCAAATAGTTCTTGAGAGATATGGTTTAGTGGTTTGCTTAAAACCCTATTTGAACCAGGGGCTCGACCGCTTTTTGCCTCAGGTATTTCATTCGAAAATCATATGAACACATGTCAACATAGGCAATGCTTCTGGAGAAGACGATTCTACCACTTTACATGGGAAGGGTTTTCATTTGAACGTAAAAAAATGGCCTAACAGTTCCAAAATTTTAACCATCGTACCATCGCGCATCGTAGAATTTACAAGTCGATGTACGATAGTACGATGGCCGTAACGGAACACCGTAATTTTACGCCCATTTGCATTAAAGCGCATGGTTTTCTCCTAGAAGAAGCCTGATGTACCTCTTATATTAACATATCTCACCCATACATCTACTGCCTAATATATTCATTTTTAAAAGTCACAATTTTAAAATAAATGCTAGATTAATTGAACTTAAATATTAAGTGAATAGTTATACTATCTTCAGAATGTTAGTAACCTGCTGTAGTTGTCGGTATATGTGTTGTCGTACTTGACCATGTAGTTGTTGACGTAGTAGTCGGCGTATCTGAGGTCTCAATTGTCGGAATAGTTGTTGGCGTAGATGACGACACGGTTGTTGGTGGATATGTCGCCGTAGTTAACGGTGTAGTATTCGGTGCGGTCGTTGTTGTTGGTGTACCAGTCGACGCTATAAAACAACAGTCCAAATTAATCAAATAGTTCTTGAGAGATATGGTTTAGTGGTTTGCTTAAAACCCTATTTGAACCAGGGGCTCGACCGCTTTTTGCCTCAGGTATTTCATTCGAAAATCATATGAACACATGTCAACATATGCAATGCTTCTGGAGAAGACGATTCTACCACTTCACATGGGAAGGGTTTTCATTTGAACGTAAAAAAATGGCCTAACAGTTCCAAAATTTTAAAAGAAGGCGTTTAAAGCGCAAAAAAATGTTAAAAGATTTCCTTATATATTTCTAAACACAACATTTGGACTCCGGGAGAAACCGTTTGTGATCCCAGGCAATTCATTTGAACATGCATGATAGTCTATGACATAACAATATTTTTGAAGAAAAACTGTCGAAACTTTATACAGCGGTACTTGATATATAGAGTTTGAAGTCCTGTGATAGTTAAGTTACAGTAGCCACACTGAATTATGCATGACCATATTTAACAAACTCGAAAGGCAAAAGGATCATCTATGTAAAGATTAGTCAAAATTGACTAGTTTAATGATCTTTTCTGAAAAGAAACTATCAAGTTGAGTATGATGTCACCGGTATCCATATTTAACCATATTTTATAACGCCATTATACAAGAAGTTGGCATGATCAGCAAGAGGAAAAGTACGTATCAAGCAAAACGTGTTTGATGAAGAAACATGAAGAAAAAAAATTTAATTATGACGACAATGGCAGTTATATTTGCTATTGATCTAATGTGGCATGCACACTAGAACCATAACACGGGTACTAAACATTGACTCTAGCACATTTTGGAGATATATGAAAACAAGAGTCAATGACACTTCCAAGGTAGAGACAAAGATGAAAATAACAAAATAAAGGTGAGTTCAGCTCGTTTTTTTCATAATATCATTAATCCAACGATTTATTTAAAAAATCGGGGAATGCTATTCCAATTATATGTGTTCAAAGTATGTCTAAGTTGCAAAAATATTACAAATTATTGTTTAATTTCACGCCTAGGTCTTTTATAAAATTGGAAGGTGTGTGTGTTTTCTTCGACAGATCGTACTTTTTCGGTGCATATTCTTATTTATTCATGAAAGTCTGGTGTTTTAATAGTGGAGATGAAAAAGCCATAATGTAATTATTAAACAGTAATTACATTTCAAATCAGAAAACAGAGTATAATGGATATATCGTAAATTTTCGGCTCGGCAAGAGGTAGAGTCAATTTGCCGGAGGTAGGGTCGATGACACAGAGATAGCGTCAATGCTTATGATATACGGTGATATAATGTGTTGGCATAGTTGGTATTTTGTAGTAAATTAACTATTAAATCAACCTGCAATCGATACTATGCGATAGTTATACTGTTATATTTACATATTCGGATACACTATTAGTTCATGTTGGAGACATAATCGGAAAACGTTAAAAAAAGTGGGCAGTTTTAGCATCACATATCCTACACCAGTTTCGAACATATTTATTTTTCTATAATCAGTAATAAAAAGTACTTGTATTAATTAATTCCTTTTAACTAAAATCTGTCAAAGTGTTCATTCTGCCGTTTTAGTCCATCACAGCCAACTGCAGTATAGATTACACTACCCGTCAATTTCATCGTTTTCCTGGCATCGTGCCATTCCTGCGACCGTTGTTTTGTATATCTTGTTGGTTGGGTGTCAGTGCCAAGATCAGCTTTAGTTTCCTCTACAGTTTTCAGCAGTTTAATGTTTGACTGCTTTTCTAAGCACACTTCCTTAGATTTTGCAAACAGGTGCAGGACACCATTTAGATGAGAAGCAGCTATGCACACCTCCCACTGCGTCTCAAGAACACCTGATATACAATTATCTACTAGGCAAGAAGACGTGCGACAAGAATCGATTGCATATTCCAGGGTCTTGGCTAAAGCCGGATCCTTTCGTACCCTCTCCTTGTATCGTGTCATGGCCAATTCCTTCGATTTTCTTTCCTTTCTCATTGCCTGTATATAGCGTGATACTACTTTGAAGCACTCGTTCAATTGCTCATACAATTCAATTTGTATAACTGTGTCAATTGCATTGCCACTGTCGGTAAGTGTATTTACTTGTTTCACTGTATTCAAAGTAGTGTCAATAACTTTCATATCTTGATTAAGCTGATCTCTTTTCTTCGCCAAAGGTTTATCTTCATACCCAAGTAAATCCATGTCTGCCCCTCTCTTTATCTTCTTCCCATCAAACATGAGCACATGTGACATTCCCGCATACTTTTTTGAAACTAGATCAATCATTGGTTGAATAATTCCTGGACGTGTTGACGCTGAAATAGCATAGCCAAGTGGCTTATAGTTCGACAGAACTGAGTCACTGGGACATGCAAAGTTTATTTTTGATTCAGACGGAAGTAGCCGGTTTTTTCCAAGTAGCAGGCCAGTCTCGTTTTTTTGGACCCGACATAAACCTCAAAAATCGACCACCGACTTGACCTTGCCTAGCCAGAAGAACTTAAGTCTTGTGTCGTTGTATCGAACAGCACGAACATCATTACTTCTTAACCATTTGATGACATCTATAAAAAGCATGAACGCAACTCATATTGTTAAGGGGAAACTTTCCTTCAGCTACTAGTCTTAGAAATAAAATGAATTCACTTTTTAAATTGTGTTGCGATAATATATTTATTACATCTTCGAATAATCCGTGGATGTTCTCATTTTCTTGAAGGATGAATGGCTGAGTATCTTCATCTTTATCAACATTATAGCTGTCCTCGTTGGATGGAAAGTCCGAATAAAGGAAAGTTTCCTCATCACTCTCAACCGCAAAGTCTTCATTTAAACTGTTCTCCAATTCATCTATCTTCTTTTCATAGTTCAAAGATCGTCGGGACTGCTTTAATGCATTGTTATAATTTCCATTGCTTATTGATTTACAGATTGGCGAGAACGCGTTTTTGAATCTTTTCACTAATGGTGATTTAAATGGTGTGGTAGATCTGCTTGTGTTTAATATTTTTCTTTTATGTTTTGATGGTGTGCTTGTTTCGAGACGATTCCTAAGCAACTGACGTGTTGAATCACTTTTAAAGTTATTTTTAATTTCTTAATTTTATGGTAGTTCTTTTTGGATGTCAGAACAAGTACGTGTTTAGTTTTCCCTCTGAATTTTCCCATCTGAAATTATAAAAAATGACACATTATGAGATAATTTGATGTTTTCAAACTCTTAAGGTGTTCGTATTCTTTATTTTGATGCACAGTGCCAAAGCACACTTTCTAAAGTATGATATTGTAATATCCGAGATTGTTAAAAGGAATTAATTAATACAAGTACTTTTTATTACTGATTATAAAAAAATAAATATGTTCGAAACTTGTGTAGGATATGTGATGCTAAAACTGCCCATATTTTTAACGTTTTCCGATTATGTCTCCAACATGAACTAATAGTGTATCCGAATATGTAAATATAACTGTATAACTATCGCATAGTATCGATTGCAGGTTGATTTAATCGTTAATTTACTACAAAATACCAACTATGCCAACACATTATATTACCGTACATCATAAGCATTGACGCTATCTCTGTGTCATCGACCCTACCTCCGGCAAATTGACTCTACCTCTTGCCGAAAATTTACGATAAATCCATTATACTCTGTTTTCTGATTTAAAATTCATTACTGTTTAATAATTACATTATGGCCTTTTCATCTCCACTATTAAAACACCAGACTTTCATGAATAAATAAGAATATGCACCGAAAAAGTACGATCTGTCGAAGAAAACAAACATACCTTCCAATTTTATAAAAGACCTAGGCGTGAAATTAAACAATAATTTGTAATATTTTTGCAACTTAGACATACTTTGAACACAATTAGTTGGAATAGCACTCCCCGATTTTTTAAATAAATCGTTGGATTAATGATATTATGAAAAACAACGAGCTGAACTCACCTTTATTTTGTTATTTTCATCTTTGTCTCTACCTCGGAAGTGTCATTAACTCTCGTTTTCATATATCTCTAAAACGTGCTAGAGTCAATGTTTAGTACCCGTGCATAATGACATTATATTAACAACGTTGCGATCGACTTTTACGGATGGCGGGTGGTATACAGTGCTGGTTCTTATCAGGAAATAGTGGGTGGTCTGCCTCCACCACGAACAAGTCGACCATCATATATAGCCTAGCATGTGATCAGAATTACGTATTAAACACCATTCAACCAACCAACCATCTAATCAAATAGTATATATTGAGAAAATGAGTAACCATGATTTTGTTAATGACGTCATCGGTTGTCTTATTTGATGATATCCCGATGTAATCAGTTTGCATGCAAAATTAGACATAAATACATTATTTTGCATGTTGTGTCATAATCAAGCAAGTAGTTTTTTAAGAAGTAGCGTGAAAACAATGATTATCTCCTCACTGGAGGCCATAATTGTTGGCGCAATAATGCGTTCATATTTGATGGCATCATAAAATAAAATAAATGGACATACAAGTATAGAGTATAATACCATCATTTCATTATTATAAAATTAGAAGTTCTTGAGGAATTGTAGGCGACCTTTTACTGGCGTCCATATTTGACTTCATCGCCCAAATGATTGCCGTGCCCACGAACACATAAGTGCAATAGTTTTTAAAAATTCCTGTGTCCTATATTGTAGTAGATCGTTATTTCCTCCAAGCATAGGAGAGTTTACATAAATATTAATCAACCAAAAATACGCTTTCAAAACAAAACAAAAACAGTTACAAGGAGACATAGAATTAAAGAGCTCAAACCCGGGAACAGCCTGTGGGATTTAAAGATAACAATATTGATTGGATAAGACGTACAGTCCGCGTATAGACATTCTTTAAAAAGTAATGAAGTTTATGTTTGTGATTTTGAAACGATCCATGCGTTTATTTTTATTAACAAGAATAGTGCATTGGGTATACTTACATAAAAGATAATGTCTTTAAAACATATTAATATGATTGCAACACATCATAATTTGATAACGTAACCAAAACTTTGATAGAAACACGTTTCCATTACTTTGCTGATTCCCTCATATTTGTTGAAGAAGTATAAAAATAAGTATAAAAGCTTTCACAGAACACAGTAAACCCAAAACAATTTTACATTTAAAGAACTATTTAATTTAAATACATCTCACCCATACATCTACTGCCTAATATATTCATTTTTAAAAGTCAAAATAAAAGCTAGATAAATAGAACTTAAATAGTAAGTGAATAGTTCTACTATCTTCAGAATGTTAGTAACCTGCTGTAGTTGTCGGTATATGTGTTGTCGTACTTGACCATGTAGTTGTTGACGTAGTAGTCGGCGTATCTGAGGTCTCAATTGTCGGAATAGTTGTTGGCGTAGATGACGACACGGTTGTTGGTGGATATGTCGCCGTAGTTAACGGTGTAGTAATCGGTGCGGTCGTTGTTGTTGGTGTACCAGTCGACGCTATAAAACAACAGTCCAAATTAATCAAATGGATTAGTAGTTTGCTTAAACCCTATATATATATATATATATATATATATATATACAAAGAATCGAACCAGGGGCTTGACTGCTTTTCACCCCAGGTATTTCATTCGAAAGTCATATGAACACATGTCAACATATGCAATGCTTCTGGAGAAGACGATTTCTACCACTTCACATGTTTCCCTATTTTATCTATGTACAACTTTGAATTAATGGAATGGAGCCATATTTTCACCTTGGATTTTCATTTGAACATAAGAAATTGGCCTAACAGTTTCAAAAACGGTAAAAGAAGGCGTTTAAAGCCCAAAAATGTTAAAAGATTTCCTTATATATTTCTAAACACAACATTTGGACTCCGGGAGAAACCGTTTTTGATCTCGGGCAATTCATTTCAACATGCATGATAATCTATGACATAACAATATTTTTGAAGAAAAACTGTCGAAACTTTATACAGCGGTACTTGATATATAGAGTTTGAAGTCCTGTGATAGTTAAGTTACAGTAGCCACACTGAATTATGCATGGCCATATTTTAACAAACTCGAAAGGCAAAAGGATCATCTATGTAGAGATTAGTCAAAATCGACTAGTTTAATGATCTTTTCTGAAAAGAAACTATCAAGCTGAGTATGATGTCACCGGTATCCATATTTAACCATATTTTATTGTTTAAGCATATTTATTTTACACCGATTGCGAAACAATTTTTTGCAACTTAGATTAATCACTCTCGATGGCTTCCTGGGTAGAACCAGTACTTAGCAATGTGGATTAATTATCTTGCTCAAGGATAAATAACGTGGCCGCGACGGAGGATCGAACCCACGACCTCTCGGTCAGGAGTTCGGCGCTCTACCACTGGACCACGCACTCTATATTTCATAACGCCAGTATACAATAAGTTGGCATGATCAGCAAGAGGAAAAGTAAGTATCCAGCTAAATGTGTTTGATGAAGAAACATGAAAAAAAGAGTTAATTATGACATCAGTGACAGTTATATATGCTATTGATCTAACGTGGCATGCACACTAGAACCATAATGCCATTATATAACCAACGTTGCGTTCGACTTTTACGGATGGCGGGTTGTATACAGTGCTGGTTCTATCCAGGAAAAAGTGGGTGGTCTGCTTCACCACGAACAAGTCGACCGTCATATATAGCCTAGCATGTGATCAGAATTACGTATTAAACACCATTCAACCAACCAACAATCTAATCGAATAGTATTTATTGAGAAAATGGGTAACCATGATTTTGTTAATGACGTCATCGGTTGTCTTATTTGGTGATATCCCGATGTAATCAGTTCGCATGCAAAATTAGACATAAATACATTAATTTGCATGTTGTGTCATAATCAAGCAAGTAGTTTTTTAAGAAGTAGCGTGAAAACAATGATCATCTCGCCACTGGAGGCCATATTTGTTGGCGTCATAATGCGTTCATATTTGATGGCATCATAAAATAAAATAAATCGACGTACAAGTACAGAATATAATACCATCATTTCGTTATTATAAAATTAGAAGTTCTTGAGGAATTGTAGGCGACCTTTTACTGGCGTCCATATTTGATTTCATCGCCCAAATGATTGCCGTGCCCACTAGAACACATAAGTACAATAGTTTTTAAAAATTCCTGTGTCCTATATTATAGTAGATCGTTATTTCCTCTAAGCATAGGAGAGTTTACATCAATATTAATCAACCAAAAACACGCTTTCAAAACAAAAGAAAAACAATTACAAGGAGACATTGAATTAAAGAGCTGAAACACGGGAACAGCCTAGGAATGTCCGTGTCAAAAAGGCTGTGATTGATTGGATAAGACATACATTCCGCGTATAGACAGAGTGACTATACCACATGATCTATGACGTCATTATTGCTAATTCTTGAAGAAAAAAAGTGTAAACATTCGCCCACATTGAAAGCTTCAGAGTGCGATAAGATGTTTATTGATAAACCATTTTCTACCAAAGAAAGCGCATTCGAACGCAAAAAATGTACGCTAACCTCGACCGATATTATTTTTTTGTGAAAGTTGGTACTTTTGGCAAACACTTTGGAAAACTTCTGAAAATGCACCAGAACAAATTGCTAATCCATGAAGCGTACTTTAATTTTGCGCATATTATGAACAAAATCCATGCATATACCCCATTTTTATCACGAAAACGTCCACAATATTATTTCACATCAGGTAAGCGAAAGGGTTTTGTGTCAAAGAATCAGTTCGCAAGAATTAATGCATTTTTAAATTATGCTAATTCGTGAAGTCGATTATTTTATGCTAAACCGTGAAGTCCTTTGTGTTGTCAATTAGCTAAAACTTGATAAAAGCTAAGTTTTTATCGCTATTTTGTCCGTCGTCAGACTTCGTCCGTCGCTGTTGTCTTCCGTCGTCATCTTAAACATTTAAACAACATCTCTGAAACTACTGGGCGATATTGCATAATACTTCACAGGAACGATTTTTTGGGTGGTTATCTCTCAATGTTATTCAGAATCTGGCAATCAACCCAGATCTCGGTTTGTCATGCCAACAGAAGAAAATATAGGAAGGTGGGATATAGTCATACAGTTTTATATTCCAGAAAATTCCATTATAAACCCTTACTAAACACAGGGCTTTATATATGACGAGTATATGACACGGCAGTACAAACGCTGTATTCAACTGAAAAACTTGTCGTACAGGTAAGTTTATCGATTATACGCTGCATTTATCGATTTTTACTATGCTTATCGTGGCGGTATGCGAGAGGCCTCGATGTACGGCGCACCCATCTACATTGCAAACAGACATTATATATCCTTGTTTTACTGATTTTTTTTATATATTTTACTTTGCCAGAAAGCAAAATAAATAACCTTTGTAATGGTGTAATTTTATTCCAAATAACGGTTAAATAAATAGGCAAAATCTCGAGTTGGAACGGAAATGTATCGCATTTTTGCTTTTCTTAAAGCGTTTACGCACATCAACACTTGTTTATTGTTTTGGTCATCAAACATTTATTGCTTAATAAATATTTAAATAAGATTCATGGTTAGAAAGCCAAATAAATAACCTTTTTAATGGTGTAATTTTATTCCAAATAACGGTTAAATAAATAGGTAAAATCTCGAGTTGGAAAGGAAATATATCGCTTTTTTTTTTCGTTGGTTACATGTATTGTTTAATGAATATTTTACATAAGATGCATGGTTAGAAAACCAAATAAATAACCTTCCTATTGATTGATGTTATTTCGAAAAAAAAATTCAAAGGTTAAATGAACGAGGAGAATCTCGAGTCGGTAAATAAAAGCGTTGCCGCAATCAATCAAGCGGTTCTTTTTTTTTCAGTCAAGATAATGTTTGTGAGGATAACAAAACATTTAAAGGATTTATTGTGAGCAAAATTAAATTATCTTTTTTAACTTTTCTATAGATGTTTGTTAACAACAACTGGTAAAACCTCGACTGCATTGTGTTAACAATTAAGAATAGTGTGATTAATGTATTCTATTGACATTACAAACACACATGTATTGGTAAAAAAAAAGTAAGACCGGCAAACGTGGTAATGATAATTCGAACAACACATTATTAGTGTTTGTTTGTTTTCTTCTCGGTTTTAAGGTCGGCTGATTTAGTCTTTTAACTAGATACAATTGTTGACAAAATCTAATTGCAATGATTATAAAATGCTCTCATTTCCAATACAATACAATACAATATCTTTTATTCACTCAGTTCACATTTACATGAATATATGAAGTATGTATAACAACATTTAAATCATCATCGAGGCTCATAAGTATAATAGAAGACAGATATTATAAATATAATAGGACATGGTTAATTACAGAAGACTAATGCAATTTGGTAATAGCTGGGAGAAGAAATGATCTCCCAGGTATTCCTCATTTATCATATAACTAAAGATCTGTTTTGTATACACATATATGAGAGAGTTCTTCATTTATTTGTTGGCAAATGCATGGCAAAAATAATGTCTAAACCAATACATAATTAAACAAAATCAAACAGATTTACATTACAACATGAATATTATCTATTTGACTCTTTGCATGATGTTTTTAATAAATTCACACAATTTTCTAAACTCTGCATTATTTTTGGTGTTTATTAATTTATCAAATTTGTATACATTAGGTCTTTTAAAATAGTCTGTACTGATATATTTACTACGTTGAGTTTTGAATTCGCGGCATACAAACAGATAATGGAACTCGTCTCCTATATCCGTTTTGCAAAGCTGGCCTATTCTACGATTATACGGAGTTTTATTCCAATTGCCAGTTTCAACTGGTAACCTGTGATTTCTTGTTCTGAATTTGGTTATATATTTTAATGAACAATATGATGCATTGGTAAGATAGTTTTCAAAGCAAAACTTATGTTTAAATAAACGATAGGAGGTGCTGTTGCTCGAATTCATTACTTTAGAATACCACTCATTTAAGAATAAATCTTTGAGTTTTTGATTTACTGAACACTTTAACCATTTAGTGTTGGGAAAGGTCTGCGAATCCCATACTCCACTTAGGCCACATTTTATCAGTATGTCTCTGATCTGGTTTAGCCACTGAAAGTTTCGTTTTGCAATAGTTGATGAGCTATATTTGAAATGACTGCGTAGTATTTCATAAATTAAGTTTGAAAGTTTAGCTCTTTCTGGATCGTTAATTTTAGCCCAAAACGAAATTACTCTAGTTTGAATATCTACTGATACTGGAAATACCCCTGTTTCCCCGTATAACATATAATTTGCAGTAGATTTCTTTAGATTCAAAATATACTTTAGAAACTTCAATTGTACCCTGTCAATTACATCAAGATTTCCATACCCCCAAATTTCGCTGCCATATAAAAGAATGGGTTTAATTGTTTTATCGAATAAATCTATTTGCAAGTCTATTGGTAATGACAAATGTCTAGCTTTCTTGAGTAGACTGTATAGAGCTCTGGTAGCCTGATTAGCAATATGTTTCTTTGCCAGATAAAAAGAACCACTTCTACTAAAGTATATACCTAGATACTTATATTCAGTTACAATATCAATTGGATCACCATTAAACGTATACTTATAATTGGATTGTCTACCTTTTGAGAAAACCAGCACTTTAGATTTATCTATGTTTACTGTAAGTTTCCAAGGTAGTTGCTGCAAACGTAATTGTAAGTATCTTTTTCACGATTTGCGCAGGTTGTTCGTGTTTTTAGCACATTTTAATGACTTCATTTTGTGTTTTGTTCTCAAACCAGGACGTGTGAAATTGCGATAAAAAAATATGACCGACGTTCGTGCAGTTTCCTTTTTTATACGCCTTTCACGCTTTTTGTATATTTGTCGATCTTTGTTTATCGTATAAAACATATGCCATTTGTGTTTGGTGTAGTTTTTAAGTGGGTTATGACTTTGATTTCAACAAATATTTATTTTTTTAGCTTGGCCATTTTGAAAGTTTTTATTTTTCTCTTGGATTAGCATGTATATTTTATAGAAGGGTAAACATTTTCTCTCTCAATTAAACCGTACCTGTTGATGATTGCAAGTAATAACAGACATATTGAACTTATGTTTAAGGTAGTTTTTAAGTGGATTATGATTTTGATTTTAGCAAAAAGAAATGTTTTAACTTCGCCATTTTGAAAAAAAACAAGATCTTGGATCAACATCTATATTTTATGGAAGGGTAAACTTTTTTCTCACTTACACACTACCTTTGGATGATTGGATGTAATAACAGACATATTGAAATTGTGTTTAGGGTAGTTTTTAAGTGGATTATGACTTTGATTTTAACAAAATAATTATTTTTTTAACTTGGCCACTTTGAAAAAAAAAATTCTCTTGGATCAACATGTATATTTTATGAAAAGGTAATCTTTTTTTTCTCAATTAAACCGTACCTGTTGATGCTTGCAAGTAATAAGACATATTGAAATAGTGCTTAGGGTAGTTTTTAAATGGATTATGACTTGGATTTGAACAAAAACATTTTCTAACTTTGCCATTTTGAAAAAAAATTCTCTTGGATCAACATATATATTTTATGAAAGGGTAAACTTTTTTCTCACTTACACAGTACCTGTTGATGATTGCATGTAATAACATACATATTGAAATTGTGTTTATGGTAGTATTAAGGCTTTGATTTTAACAACTTACAATTATAAATAATAGAAAATTAGCAAACAAGGATACATTCGTATGTTTTGTTGATGCCAAACGAGCATTTGATAATATACAACGAGACTGCCTATGGTACAAAATGATGACATTAGGTATACATGGTAAAATATTAAAAGCTGTTCAATCGATGTATGTAGATGTCTCATGTACTGTAAGAGTAAATGATTATGAATCAGATTGGTCTGATGTTAAACAAGGTGTCAAGCAAGGCTGTGTACTCTCTCCAACACTATTCTCCATTTATATAAATGATTTAGCCAAGGAAATAAAGAGTCTAAATACGGGTGTCACCATGTCTGATGAACTTACAGTAGCCATATTGCTTTACGCAGATGATGTTGCTACATTAGAGGAAATTTAGCTTGATATGAATTTGACAGTTAAAGAGGTTGCAAAATCAGCAAGCAGAGCACTGGCAGCTATTTATACCACATTTCTTTGTGCTGGTGGAATGACATTTTGTGTGTATACTAAACTGATTGAGTTTGTTGTTGAACCGGTACTATTCTATGGATCTGACATATGGGGACAAAATAAATATAAAGTAATTGAAACAGTCTTAAATAAGGCGGGAAGATATTTGTTAATGGTAACCAAATATTGTTCAAACGTTTCATCGAGGGGAGATTTGGGATGGGGCTCTTGTCAGATCAAGCAAAAATCTGAAACAGTACGACTATGGAATAGATTAAGAAATATGCCAACCAATAGAGTAGTACGACAATTTCACAATTGGTCGTGTAATAAACCCAAGTCATGGGAAAGTATAATGCTCCGATTTATAGAGAACAAAGGAACATCAGAACATATGTTAATTGAGAACCCCAACATAAAGAAATGTCTGAGCAAAGTACGTGACCATTTAATCCAAACAGATAGACGTACTTTTATTATGTTTTAAAATGTACTATTGTGTTTTACAGTGTCTCATATGCCTATGATGGCAGGACATCAAATAACAATGTTGTATAATATTTGTAAATGTAACTGTATTTGATATGTGACACTTTAATAAAATATTACTTACTTATTACTTACTTACGTATGCCGGTCTTACTTTTTTTAACCGATACATGTGTGTTTGTTATGTCAATAGAATACATTAATGAAAGATAAAAATATCGGACAGGGAAAGCAGCATTTAAGGACGACAGTCAACCACAAAACACAAAACCGAACACGCAAACAGACAAACGAGAAGGCAAAAGTAATAAAAAATGCAAACGACATCATAAACACAAAGGGGTTGACAATAGGGCTACCGCCTTGGAACGGTCAGTGGCAACAAAGGCCACGGCGGGTTTAAACCGGTTCTAGGGTGCACCATACCTCACACTTACCCTACTGTCATCCCATTAAAACAGGACAGTGTAAATAAAGAAATCCCCGCCATGAGCTAATCTCTAACCAACAAGGCAGCATCAATAGGCAATATAAGTAAAACACAAATATGCTCGTGTAAATATAATACAAAAAAACAAAAAACAATAGCCTAGAAAGCCACAATGGAAGTACTCAATGACTTGGCAGAAGCCATAGCAACAAGAGTATAAACCATTAAGGGCACGACAGGAAAGATCATAGACACGATTCTTAATTGTTCGAGGTTTTACCAGTTGTTGTTAACAAACATCTATAGTAGGTTAAAAAAGATAATTTAATTTTGCTCACTTAATAAATCTTTTAAATTTTTTGTTATCGTCACAAACATTATCTGGACTGAAAAAAAGAACCGCTTGATGATTGCGGCAACGCTTTTATTTACCGACTCGAGATTCTCCTCGTTCATTTAACCTTTGATTTTTTTTTTCGAAATAACATCAATCAATAGAAAGGTTATTTATTTGGCTTTCTAACGATGCATCTTATGTAAATATTCATTAAACAAAACATGTAACCAAAATAATAAACACACGGTGATGTGCGTAAACGCTTTAAGAAACGAAAAAAATGCGATATATTTCCTTTCTAACTCGAAATTTTACCTATTTATTTAACCGTTTTTTTGGAATAAAATTACACCATAAGAACGGTTATTTATTTGGCTTTCTAACCATGCATCTTATTTAAATATTTATTAAACAATAAATGATTGATGACCAAAACAATAAACAAGTGTTGATGTGCGTAAACGCTTTAAGAAAAATGCGATACATTTCCGTTCCTACTCGAGATTTTGCCTATTTATTTAACCGTTATTTTGAATAGCATTACACCATTACAAAGGTTATTTATTTTGCTTTCTGGCAAAGTAAAATATATAAAAAAAATCAGTAAAACAAGGATATATAATGTCTGTTTGCAATGTAGATGGGTGCGCCGTACACCGAGGCCTCTCGCATACCGCCACGATAAGCATAGTAAAAATCGATAAATGCAGCGTATAATCGATAAACTTACCTGTACGACAAGTTTTTCAGTTGAATACAGCGTTTGTACTGCCGTGTCATATCCGTCATATATAAAGTCCTGTATTCAGTAAGGGTTTATAATGGACTTTTCTGGAATATAAAACTGCAGGACTATATCACACCTTCCTATATTTTCCTTCTGTTGGCATGACAACCCGATATCTGGCCTGATTGCCAGATTCTGAATAACATTGAGAGATAACCACCCAGAAAATCGTTCCTGTGAAGTATTATGCAATATCGCCCAGTAGTTTCAGAGATGTTGTTTAAATGTTTACGATGACGACGGCAGACAACAGCGACGGACGAAGTCTGACGACGGACAAAATAGCGATAAAAACTTAGCTTTTTAAAGTTTTAGCTAATTGACAACACAAAGGACTTCACGGTTTAGCATAAAATAATCGACTTCACGGATTAGCTTAATTTAAAAATGCATTAATTCTTGCGAACTGATTCTTTGACACAAAACCCTTTACGCTTACCTGATGTGAAATAATATTGTGGAAGTTTTCGTGATAAAAACGGGGTATATGCACCAACTTTCACAAAAAAATAATATCAATCGAGGGTAGCTTACATTTTTTGCGCTCGAATGCGCTTTCTTTGGTAGAAAATGGTTAAGAAATAAAAATCTTATCGCACTCTGAAGCTTTCAATGTGGGCGAATATTTACACTTTTTTTCTTCAAGAATTAGCAATAATAACATATAAGTACAATGGTTTTTAAAAACTCCTGTGTCCTGTATTGTAGTAGATCGGTATTTCCTCCAAGCATAGGAGAGTTTACATAAATATTAATCAACCAAAAACACGCTTTCAAAACAAAACAAAAACAGTTACAATGAGACATAGAATTAAAGAGCTGAAACACGAGAACAGCCTAGGAATGGTCCGTGGCAAAACGGCTGTGAATCTCATACACGCCCTGTGGGATGAAAAGATAACAATTTTGAATGGATAAGACATACAGTCCGCGTATAGACATTAATGGAACTTAAATATTAAGTGAATAGTTCTACTATCTTCAGAATGTTAGTAACCTGATGTAGTTGTTGGTATATGTGTTGTCGTACTTGACCATGTAGTTGTTGACGTAGTAGTCGGCGTATTTGAGGTCTCAATTGTCGGAATAGTTGATGACGACACGGTTGTTGGTGGATTTGTCGCCGTAGTTAACGGTGTAGTATTCGGTGCGGTCGTTGTTGTTGGTGTACCAGTCGACGCTGTAAAACAACAGTCCAAATTAATCAAATAGTTCTTGAGAGATATGGTTTAGTGGTTTGTTTAAAATCCTATATATATATATATATATATATATTATATATATATAGATGTGGAAAAAACATGTATACAGTGCTACAGTTTATAAAAACCAAAGCGCTTTCGGCTTACGCCTTCATCACGGGTACACAAACACGAAAATAACAAATACGAACAAAAAAACACTAAAATATACCTCAAAACCTAAAATTGATACTGCAGGATAAAGTATAAAGCAACTCCAAACTAATAAAAAACGATGAATAAGGCTAAACAAATTAAATTAAATTAATGGAGATATTTTGATCAAGGGAAGTAACAAAAGTACTACTAATAGAATATTGCTGGTTGGATGAAAGTAAAATTGTACGCTGACATTTATGATAAGTTATTAAGAGAGAGTATGTGAGTGAATAACCCTACCTCTATACCTAAGACAAAGAATCGATACTGCAGGATATAGTAAAAACAACTCCAAAGTTAATTGAAACTATGAATAAGGCTACAATAATACATAAATGGAGAAAATTGGATCAAGGGAAGTAATAAAAACCGGAGTATATGTGTTTACATTTATATATTCTGTAAGATATATCTAGTTCCCTTTGTTGATTCCTACTGGATGTTTTGTGTTTAAGCGTCTTATCCAGTACGTTTCACGCAATTTACGTTCTTCGTCGGTCCAATTTGGATTGTGTTCAATGCATGTCAGAGACAAGTCGTTGAACATGTGCCTTCTCAACTGAAGTGTTCGGCCGCTGGCGACCTAGTAAACCTACGTAATTTACAATCGGAGCGATGGAGGTTAAATCGGAGATTCAATGCCTGCTTTGTTTCACCGACATACTGTTTTTTGCAAATCAAGCACGTCATTAAGTAGATGATGTTTGCGGGTTTGCAGTTTGTGACACTTTTGATTGTGTTTTTGGCACCGAGTGAAGATAAGAAATAGTTTGCGGGAGACATATATAGTTATCTCCCTTGGTGTGTGTGGCACGGGTTTTGGTCGCGGACAAAGGAATTTGAGAAAATGCGGATTTAAGTACGTTTTTATAGGTATTTTTGGAATTTTGAAACGGGGAATGTGTTTTCTGGATGCCGGCGACGCAGAAACAACCGAAAGATGGCATTAATAGCAAGAAGAAAGCAAAAAAGAAACGAAAAGCGGCATCTCCATTGAATGACAATAGCGGTGAAATCGGTTTGAATTGTAAACAAGGTGGACTGGACAATAACCGGAAAAGTAAAAATAGGTACGTGGATTTGTCGAATGAATCTTCTCATTCAGAAACTTTATATCAACCGTTCCATGGACAACAGCATGTTAATTACTCAAATATGGCATACAAATCAAATTCAATGAATTCTGGACATTATAATGCAGGCTGTTCCAACCCATGCAAGGCCCGGGACCGGGCGGGATGTACATGTACCCGCCATCAGTTATGGGTCAGAGCCCAGGCTCTGGAGCGCAATTACAACAACATCCACAACAATTAATGTTTCCATCTCCAGCTTCTAAGCCAGAATGGTACAATGATCTATCGGAAGATATCAAATTAATAAAAAATAGTGTACAAAAAATCGACAGGATCGACCAAACTGTAACTTCAATAAACTTGAAAATATCTCAACTCGAATCAAAAGTTACGAATATGGACAAACGTATAATAGATGTTGAAAACTCATGCTCGTTTATTAGTGAAGAAACCGAAAAACAAAAAGTAGAGATGATCAAATCGAAGTTGGAATTAAAAAATATGGCAGACATGTGTAAATAAATGGAACAAAAAAAATTGATATTATCGCAAGAAAAGGAAAAGGTCGACTCTAAGCTGCTGGAGATCGAAAGTAGATCTATGCGAGAAAACCTATTACTCTTCGGGGTAGCAGAGGGCGCAATGGAACCAAACGACTGCTCGGAACTCGTCAAAACGTTCTGTTGCGATCAGCTCCATATGGACATTGAGGAGGTGGGGAGGATAGAGATCGATCGAGCACACAGGCTGGGCCAGAGAAAAGTCAACAAGACCAGACCAATTGTTGTGAAATTTCACCAATACTCAGACAGGGAAAACGTAAGAAAAAAAGGAATGGACTTAAGAATGGACTTGAAAAACAATAATTATGTAGTAAAACCTCAGTGTCCAAGAGAGGTTATAAACAAACGTCAAGCTCTCTATCCTATCATGAAACGTGAAGAAGAGAAGGGTAATAATGTGAGAATGGTGAGAGAGAAATTATTCATAAATGGACAGGAATATAAGCAGGATTAGGGATGTCAATTGGAGGAAGATCTTAAATTAATTTCTTGGAATGTAGATGGTTTAAAGAGAAAATTGGGAGATATAGAATTTTAGGATTTTATTTCTCATTATGATGTTATTTTTCTTTGTGAAACGTGGACTAGAAAAAATGAAACCTCGAATCTAGATATATCTGGATATGAGTCAGAACATATTTTTGGAAATAAATAAAAAAAAGCAAAAAAATGTCGTTTTAGTGGAGGTATTTCTGTATATTTTAAATCTAGCTTAAAAGAAAAAATCAAAATTGTTGAAAAATCTTCTTATGATTTTATATGGCTAAGAATTAAAAAAAGATATATTTCATTTTGACGAAGATGTTTACATTGGTCACGTTTACCTTCCGGACTCTAAATCAAAAGTGTTAGAGCGCATAAACGATAATGGGGACGAAATTGATCACTTGGAAATGCTTGTAAACTATGTAATAAAATATAAAAATCTTGGAAAAGTGCTGGTTGCAGGCGATTTTAATAGTCGCACTGGATGCGAGAACACAGATATTTTAGGCTTTGACAGATACTTAGATGACAGCGATGACGCAATGTTTGTTGACATTCCGATACGTAAAAGTAGCGATCACGTGATCGACGCGCAGGGTCGAAAGCTATTGTCATTTTGTCAATTAACCGGTTTATGTATAGCGAATGGGCGGATCGAAAACGGTGACTACACCTTTTGCTCGGCACGTGGTCAGAGTGTGCTTGATTATTTATTGATTGACCACGCGGATCTTCATCATATTAAAGATTTTGAAATATTGCCAGGCAATGACTTTTCAGATCACATGCCTTTGCTAATATTATTTAATATTAAAAAGCAGGATAAAGGTCTCAATAAGGAACCACAATTAATTCACAAAATTATATGGGATGAGAATAAGGCGGATATTTTTTATGAACATGTTTTAACAAAACAGGATCAAATAAATAATTTTATATCAAATATAGACACTGATAGCGTTGATTCGTCGATCGAAAAATTTACTAAATTTCTGCAAGAAAATTTAGATGACGTTATGGGGAAAGATATAACGTTTTTTGAGCGGGAAATCATAAGAAAAAAACAAGTTAATAACTGGTTTGATGAGGACTGTATTAAAACGCGTAAACTATTAACAAATGCTAGAAATAGATTTTTAAAATGCAAAAATGACGATAATAGAAGGACGTTCACTGAAGCGAGAACCTGTTACAATAAAACCAAGCGTAAAGCTCATACTAATTTTAAACGCAGTGAAGGTAAACGCGTATGCGATTTGGCGAAATCAAAACCGCGTGACTTTTGGAAAAATATTAGCAAACATTTGAATAAGAAACGGAAAAGCTCGGATAACTTGTCAGTTCAGGATTTCTTCGATCATTTTAAAACAATATTTCAAACAGACAATAATGCATACAATATAAATGATAACATGACAGATAACCAGTCGGATTTTATAGACCCCGATCTTGACGGCGAAATAAATATCGACGAAATTAATTCTGTCATAGAATCGTCTATTAGTAATAAAAAATCAGCCGGAATAGACACTCTCTTTCCGGAAGTATTTAAATCAACAAGGAATATTATTTTACCTTATATTGTTAAAATCTTAAATAAGATTTTCTTAAGCGGAGAATATCCAAAGTCTTGGGGTGAAGGAATGTTAATCCCTATATTCAAGAATAAGGGAGATATTGACTCCACGAGTAATTACAGAGGTATAACTCTTATAAATATTTTAGCAAAAATATTTTCTCATGTTTTACTTAATCGTATAAATAAATGGTCCGTAAAACACAATAAGATAAATGATAACCAGTATGGATTTCAAAAAGGTAAATCTACTGCTCACTGTATTTTTAATTTCTATTCTATAATTGCAAAGGTTTTAAGCACAAAAGGTAAAAAAACTCTATTGTGCGTGTGTCGATTTCGAAAAAGCGTTTGATACTGTAGAAAGATATTTACTGTGGCATAAACTCTCACAGGAAAATATAAGTCCTAGAATGCTGAAAATTCTTCAGTCAATGTATAGCACGGTAAAGGCATGTATAGAATACAAAAATAACGTTTCAGAATTTCTCAACTCCGACAAAGGTTTAAAGCAGGGGGATCCGTTGTCTCCGATAATGTTCATGTTTTTCATTAACGACATAGCTAGTTGTATCAACTCTGATATTAATGACGTGTTTACAATTAATGAATTTAAGGTGTTTATCTTGCTATATGCAGATGATTCTGTGATCTTTACACAATCGGCCGAATCGTTACAATACATGTTAAACGATTTACAAAACTATTGTGATATCTGGGGATTAAAAATCAACACCAGTAAAACCAAAATAATGATCTCCGAAAAGGGCAGGCATTCCATGCCAAAACTGTATGTTAATGAAGTTGAAATGGAACTAGTAACGTCATTCAAGTATTTGGGAGTGGAATTTTTCAAAAATGGTAATTGGTCAAGAACCCAACAGCATTTAGCTCAGCATGCATCTTACTCACTTCATAAGTTATACAATGTGTTTAATCAGATAACTATCCCTATTAATGAGAAGTGTAAATTATGTGACTCCCTTGTGGGATCAATTTTGAACTATGCATGTGAAATTTGGGGGTTCCATGAAGCGCCTAAAATAGAAAATGTACACACCAAATTCTGTAGAAATATTTTATGTGTAAGAAAATCAACTAACTTAGAGGCCTTATATGGAGAGTTGGGTCGTTATCCCTTAAATATATATAGAAAACAAAAAATACTGGGCAAAAATTCTTACCAATCGCGATTCTCTAACTTTCAAGATTTACTGGATGTTAAAAGAGGATTGCGAATATAATGAGAATCGAATGAACTGGGCGGGGTATATAAAACGCGAATTAGAAAACCTTGGGTTCGCGGATATTTGGCACAATCAACTGTTGATAGATATCCCATATGAGCAAATCAAACGTAGAATAGTAGATCAATATAAACAATATTGGTTTGGCAAGATAAATAATTCAAACAGATTATTATCATATAGCAGATTTAAATACAACCTTGATTATGAAAATTATCTAAATATTATAGCGACACCTAAATATCGTATTGCCTTAACGAAATTTAGAATTTCTGCACATACCTTAGCTATTGAGACGGGGAGATATACTAATGTTGAGCGGAGTGAGAGAATGTGTATATACTGTAATATGAGAGCTATAGAGAGTGAGTATCATTTTTTGCTTGTTTGTCCGTTTTATGCGGAACTGAGAACAAAGTATTTGCCAAGATTTTTCTGTAGATGGCCAACACTTAATAAATTTGATACTATCATGTCGAAGCAATCTAAACACTTACTCGAACAGTTAAGCAAATACCTATATTATGCCTCTGAAAAGCGCATTGTAATAATTAACACATTGATTGTATAACAACTTGTACAATACCATTTTCCGGGTATGAGTATTTATGAACGAAAGATGTCAGAAAATATATAATAATTGCATTCCTCCTTGAAAATAATTGGAATGAACAGATAGTTATATTTATTTGCATTATGTCACCATGAATGGGAGAAAGATTGTATTATTCATTTTGTAGGCTATAAACTATTGTAATGGTTTAATGCTGAATAAAATTATGTTATGTTATGTTATGTTATGTATTTACAAGTCTGACATATCGATGTATGGCAAGGGCCTGACTGTCCTCTGGTCTGAGTATTGGAGTCGGGTTTCAACTTGGCTGCAACAAGGATGTCGCGGAGACTTTTAGGTCTCTTGTACGCAATAATGGGTTTTCTAGGCAGCATTTTGTTCAGACGTTCTGACTCCTCTATGTGTGACTAGTGTTTATTAATAATCTGTTTCACACTGGGAAGATCAGGATGGTATGTAAGTACCAAAGGTAAAGTTTGCTCTGAACTGGTTGTCTTCGACTGGTATTCAATGAATTCTTTTCTGTTGAGGTTCCGTGCTTTGTCTATTGCATTGACAATGTCTGTCTTAAAATGAAACTGTCAAATCAAAATAGTATGTCGATTATGACCGGTATCCATATTTAACAATATTTTATAACGCCATGGTACAAGAAGTCGGCATGATCAACAAGAAGAAAAGTAAGTATATTAACCGTTCTACACAATCAAGTTAAACGTGTTTGATGAAGAAACATGAAAAAAACTGTTAATTATGACGTCATTGGTAATTATATTTGCTATTGATCTAACGTAGCATGCACATCTAGAACAAAATTACATTATATTACCAACGTTGCGTTCGATTGTTACTGATGGCGGGCGAAATACAGTGCTGGTTCTATCCAGGAAATAGTGGTTGGTCTGCTGCCACCACGAACAAGTCGACCGTCATATATAGCCTAGCATGTGCTCATAATTACGTATTAAACACCATCCAACCAATTAACCATGTAATAAAATAGTATACTGTGAGAAGCTGGGTAACCATGATATTGTAAATGATGTCATCTTAGTTGATGATATCCTGATGTAACCAGTTTGCATGCAAAATTGCACATAGATATATTTGTTTTCAAGTAGTGTCATAATCAAGCAAGTAGTTTTTAAGAAGTATCGTGAAGACAATGATTATGTCGTCACTGGGGGCCATATTTGTTGGCGTCATAATGCGTTCATATTTGATGGCATCATAAGATAACAAACGGACATACAACTAGAATGTAATACAATCATTTCATTATTATACAATTAGAAGTTCTTGATAAATTACAGACACCTTTTTACTGGCGTCCATATTTGACTTCATCTCCCAAAAGATTACCATTCCCACTAGAACACATAAGTACAACCTTTTTTAACAAATCCTGCGTCCTATATTGTAGTAGATCGTTGTTTCCTCCAAGCATAGGAGAGTTTACATAAATATAAATCAACCAAAAGCACGTTTTCAAAACAAAACAACAACAAAAAAATAGTTGCAAGGAGACATATATAATTAATGTATGCAACACAACACACATTAACGAGCTGAAACAGGGGAACAGCCTAGGAATGGTCCGTGGCAAAAAGGCTATGAATCTCATACAAGCCCTGTGGGATGAAAAAAATAGCAATATGGATCCGCGTATAGATATTCTTTAAAAAGTGACACAGTTTTATGTTTGTGATTCTGAAAATGATCAATGAGTTTATTTGTATTAACAAGAATAGTTCATTGGGTATAATAAATCTATAATTACATAACAGATAATGTCATTAAAACATATTAGTATGATTGCAGTAATATCATTGTTTGATAACTAAACCTTTGATAGAAACACCTTTCCATTACTTTGCTGATTTTCTCATTCATGTTGGAGCCATATAAACATATATTTTTCATCATAAACTGGTCAAATTTTGAACACGTTCTTTAAAGCGGTGACTGAATGTAATCCGATTATCATTTTCATTTTCATTTTATTTAATGGATCTGTTAATTTTTTTTATAATTTATGAATTTTCATACGAGTTTTTGTCAAAATTGTACATTCCAGTTAAAAGATAAAATGCAACTGAGGTACTTATAAGTGCCGTCTATTGTAATTATTTAAGATGGGTTACAAATAAAACAAAATGTTACTAGTTTATATTTATTGGAATAAGCTGGCCATGGCTTCAACAATATATAGTGTAAAGTAAAATGTGTAGTTAATCAAATTGGAACATTTCAGGTAAATCCAATGTTCATAGTCCAACTAAGTTTAAAAGTGTTAACCCTGGGAACAGATGTTCACAAAGACAAGTCTTAAAACTAAAAACTTCTTGCATAGAAAATAACAAAGACAGAAGAATCGAAATAAACACTTCCGTTTCAAAACTGTTATTATACACTTAAATACCTGTCGGATATTATTTAAACATAATGTTACACATACTTATCTATGTCTAAATAAGTTCACAGTCTTGGCAAACGTCATCTCCCATCCTGCACGACTCCAAATTTCAATCAATAACCAGAGTTGTCGTTCCTTTTGCATATTCCTATCTGTCAACATCGTAGCACAATACGGCCGTTGCGAACATAAGCAGGGTATACCGACATGTAACAAGCATTCAACACTAAATATTTGATGCGTATTATCAACAAGTAGTTTAGAGATAACAGATCGATAGTGACCAATTGGCGGTCACTGAAAAGAGGTGTACGCGTTAGAATTACACGTTCATAATACATATTTTAGATAGACACTTGCTTTATTCTCGGCGATACAACCTTTGAATTGTATTATATAAAACACTAGATTGTCATTTACATGTCCATTGTAAATTAACTTGTAAATTAAGTTTCAATTCGCTGATGCCATAAATGCATATAATTCAAACTTGCAAACAACTACTCCTTTTAAGATCCCATACAGAAAAATCCCACCAGCTATGTATGAAGAAGTGAGGCAGCACATCAGGGAAATGCTCAATGCCGGTGTGATCTGAGAGAGTCTGAGTCACCATACTCCAGTAATGTAGTCCTTATCCGAAAAAAGGATGGATCTCTCAGATTCTGCATAGACTGGCGTCAACTGAACTCTAAAACACGCAAGGATGCCCACATGTTGCCCCGTTTCGACGATACCGTAGACTCCCTTGGCGGTTCGAAGTACTTTTCGAAGCTTGATCATCGATCCGGCTACTGGAACGTCAGCATGGCTGAGGAAGATAAGCAGAAGACCGCTTTTTCAGTAGGAAACCTGGGATTCTACGAGTTCATGGGATTCGGATTAGTAAACGCTGGAGCTACGTTCCAGCGATTGATGGAGAAATGCATGGGTGAACTGCACCTTCGTGAATGCTTAATCTTTTTGGATGATATCCTTATTTTCTCCAAGACATTTGAGAAGCATATACAGCGCCTAGAAGCAATATTCAGCAGTATTCAGCAAACTATCTCAACATGGGCTGAAACTCAAACCATCAAAATGTGAATTATTCATGTCATCAGTCATCTATCTTGGTCACCAAATTGATGAATATGGAATTCACACAGACCCCGGAAAAACATCCGCGCTTTGGGACTGGCCAGCACCTACCACCATCAAGGAGCTACGCCAATTTCTTGGTTTCTCTGGCTATTACCGTCGTTTTGTGGAAGGCTACGCCAAGATATCAGAACACTTAACGCTTTGCTACAGGGTCACTGCACCAAGAAAACAGGTGGATCCAAGAAAAAGAAGCCTGTTGTACCATGGACTTGGGGAGAAGTCGAACAGAGAGCCTTCGACCTACTTAAGGAGAAACTCACTTCTCCGCCTGTCTTGGGCTATGCAAACTATTATCTACCCTTTACAGTACATGTTGACGCTTCTGGTATTGGATTAGGTGCCATTCTTTATCAACAACACGAAGACAAACAGCGAGTCATAGCTTATGCTAGCAGAGGACTCCGGCCTAGCGAGAAGAAGTATCCAGCCCATAAATTGGAATTGCTTGCCTTGAAGTGGGCCATTACAGACAAGTTCAGTGACTACCTCACAGGGAATTTTTTCACCATATACACGGACAATAATCCCTTAACTTACGTCTTGTCAACTGCCAAACTGGATGCTAAAGGTCACATATGGATTGCAGCTCTGGCCAATTATCAGTTTGACATCATATACAAGACGGGAAAGACCAACATTGATGCAGATATTTTGTCTCGCCGCCCAGACGCCTCAGCGGATGTGGTACATGCTGTCGTTAGTTCTGCACTGACTTTCACACCCCTTGTCGAGAGTGTCACGACTGGAGATTCTCCACCTACGGCCGAGGAGGAGTATATCCAGTCTGACAACTTCAATAAGATTTCATGGGAGAACGAACAAAGAGCAGACAGTACCATAAGCAGAGTCATTGACCTCATCAGAAGTGATTTCCACCCAAGGTAGGAAGAACTACGGCAAGAACCGTCTGACGTACAGAAGCTGTTGAGAGAGTGGAACCGTCTCCACCTTGACAACAATATTCTGTACAGAACCAGTTCTGGTGATGGCCAAGAAACCACACAGCTCGTCCTTCCAACGCAGTACCACAAGCTCTCCTTGAAGGGAATCCATGACGATGTGGGCCATCAAGGCATTGAGAAGACCCTCTGGCTTGCCAGACAGCGGTTTTATTGACCTGGAATGGAGAAATACATCCACGAGTATGTTAGACATTGTGGGCGCTGCATAAGAAGGAAGTCACCAGAGAATGTCGCAGAGTTAGTTCCCATCAAAACATCACGTCCTATGGAGCTAGTGTGTATGGACTTATTATCTCTGAAAATGTCCAAAGGCGGATATGAAAATATTCTGGTCATCACAGACCACTTTACTAGATTTGCCCAAACTATACCTTGCCGAAATCAGACGGCTCAGACAAAGGCACTCTATGAAAGCAAGGTTATACGTGAGCTTTGCAAAATAGCCGGCGTTGCGAAGTCACGTACTACCCCAATACCATTCCATGGGAAACGGTTCCTGCGAGCGCATGAACCAGACGCTTCTGAAAATGTTAGGGACTTTGGAAGAAGACCAGAAGAAATATTGAAAAAGCTATGTTGGATCATTAGTTGAAGCTTATAATGCCACAAGGAGCGACGCAACAGGGTTTTCCCCGCATTACATGATGTTTGTCTGGCACCCGAGACTAGCCGTGGATGCCTTATTAGGCACTGTGCCAGACACCATCAGCCCAGACCGACAGACTTATATATCCTCAGAAGATCAAGCAACGTCTACAGTTCGCCTACAAGGTTGCTGCTGACAATGCAATAAAGAGTGCAGCTAAGGGCAAACAGCTCTATAACCGCAAGGCCACTGCCTCAAAGATCGAGAAGGTGGATGGAGTTTTGGTCAAACGCGTGGGATTTACTGGGAAGCACAAACTGGCAGACCGGTGAGAACAGATTCCTTACACTGTGAAAGAAATCCCAAACGAGGACATTCCGGTCTATCGCGTGAAGAGGGAAGATGATCAAGGACCTAACAGGACGCTGCATAGAAACATGCTGCTTCAGTTTACATCACTACCAGCAGCAGAACTCCAAGCCCAAACAGCCCGATGATCGTACATCTTCATCGCCTAGCTCAGACTCAGACACAGATACCGTTTATAGGATACCGTAACTCAGGAATTCTTGCAAGTTATACCGATCCAACGAAGAACCATCCCGTCGACACTCGACCAGTTTTTCTACTCTTTCAGAACCTTAACCGGTCCCTGAAGTATCTAGGAATAGACCAGTAGAAAATGCCAGTGCTCGGACAGATGCAAATACTCGGATGGATGCCAGTACTAGGATGGATGCCAGTACTCGGACGGATGCCAGTATTAGGACGGATGCAAGTACTCCGCTGGATGCCCTGCCATCCAATATCTCCGATAGTCGGTTGGATTTACACGCCACTCACGAGCAGTAACACCAGGAAGTTCATACAATGACGACTCCAGTTTGTCTAACAGCCGGATGACGTACCAGGTGTACTTTTGCCGGATGCCAATCTAGCATCCCCGGTGCAGCAACCTACGGAACCTGTTCAGGCCGCTCGACCAACCAGGATAAGGAAACAGTCTGACCGATATGGGCAATGGGTTATGCCGTTATTCGTTGATGTTGACACAATGACCGATGAAAGAGCTACAGTGATAAACACTTTAGAAGTGTTCGTTTAATTTAATGTATTCTTTTACACAGGAGAAAATCAGCGGATTTGACCAGTACTTTTCATGCAGTTAAATTCATGTTTGCTGTTTCATGTCATTTACAGGATATTTTTAGGATTAAAAATGCTTGAATTACTTTTTTCAGTAATTAATAGTTGCAAAACTATTCATTTTAATTTTGCTGAATTTAGAGTTGTGTAATTGTATTATACCATTACGATAACTAATTGTGTTACTCATGTTTTTATGCATATTACATATATATAACAAAAAATTAACAGGTTTAGTGTGGTTGTGCTTCGACTGTGTGCTGACGTGCTTTGTGGATGTCTTATGTTTGTCTTTTGTTTCAGATTTTAATCAGTAAGTTAGAAATGTTTTATTTTAGATTGTCAGGAGACAATTTATTTTGAAAGCAATGGAGTATGTTGACCTGTCTTCATATTTCACCCTAACCAATATTGCATCAACATAGTTGACCACAGTGCTTTAAAGTTACAGGTGACTGGTTTTCCAGGTATGAAGAGGCCATATCATAATATTGATATTCCCACTATTTACAAATACACAACACATGTTTCACTGTCACAACACAATCCGAACAGTTCCAAATGTCAGTCTTCCTGAATCACTGTCTACAACCGTGTCTGTCCTGATCTTGCAAACGGCCGAATCTCTGCTTCAGTCTATATTATAGTGCACTTTAAAGAGCTCTGGTGAGAGAGCTGGTGAGAGAGTCTCTGAGTTTGTTATTTACGCGCGCGATAAAGGAAAAGAGAGATGGTATACCGATCGTAGATCTAATAGCTGCATAATCATATCCGGGATGGAGTTTCTACCGTAACCTCGGTGATATTAGCGTTGGAGTGGTGATAAGAAAATTGAATTGAACTGAATCTGGTTTAACGGATCATCAACACATTATAGGTTATTTAGAGCCACCCGGAGAATGTGGAAGGTGGTATTATAACTCAGTGAGTGGCGAAATAATGACTAAATAAGGAATTTAATTGAATTGAATCTTGTTTAACCTTAAGGCTACTACCCTCATCAACACATTATAGATTATTTAGAGTCGTCACAGACAAAGGGTAACGTGGTATTATAACTAACTGAGTAGTGAAATAACGACTAAATAACGAAATTGAATTGAATATGGTTTAACGGCTCATCAACACATTTGAATTATTTAGAGCCGCCACATAGATAAGGGAAGGGCACATATGAGTCCAGGAACCTGACCTACTCGGATTATCGAATAGATTCGTGTGGTTCTTTAACGCGTTCGGGGGATAGACCCCGATACACGGTACCGTCCACTTTACAAACCCATCTGACGGACTAAAACTTCAGTTTAAATTGTATGTATTTTATTGCTTTGCCCAAGGGTCTTTTCAGACGTATTGTAACATTTTATATGTACATTTGTTCAGTTAAATATTTTTTCTTTTTTCCTCCACATTTCCATGTTCAGTCGAGTTCGTGAAATTCTAAAACTATAAAAAAAAAAAGAGAGGAAAAAAACACTAGAAGGGCCTAAGAAGCGTGTTACGCATAGTTTCGGATCGAAATATAAAAAGATCGGACAGGGAAAGTAGCATTCAAGGAGGACAGTCAACCACAAAACACAGAAACAAACATGAAAACAGACAAACAAGAAGGCAAAATTAATAATAAAAGTAAACGACATCACAAACACAAGTTATATATATAAATATCAATGTAATATGGATAAACAACTGTTTTCTTTACAACCTAGAAAAGGGCCAACAAATAGTATGACAATTCAGTGACAATTCAGTGACTAACGGCGCAATGATACCAAGTTAAATTGCGTAACGTAATAGTCTGCACTGAGGGGTACTAACAATAAATCAAATTCTCGACTTATAAAATAAGGTTAATTATGTAACAATACTGAACGAACGAAAGAACGAAACGAACGAACGAATAAATGAATGAAAGTGACTGGTGAGGATGATCGATAATTCCACCATAAAGACCTAAACAACGGGCATCTAGTTTTCACTTATAATAGAGGTTACTAATAATATAATTAAATCTTTGAAAGAATAAGAAGAAACAATGAAACTTCAGGATTTAATTTAATTATTTAAATTAAGTCAACGCGATACTGGATTAATATATTTAAGTAAGTTTCTTATCCCTCTACACTATTTCGAACATATACTTTACTAGGAATTACATGTAGCTCATATAACTGCGAAAAAACTTAGTGTGTGTGTGTGTGTGTGTGTGTGTGTGTGTGTGTGATGTGTGTGCGCGCGCGCGGGTCAGTTGGTATAAACGGCGAAAAGGAACGTTCAAGCGAAAAGAAGCGAAAAGGAATTTCCGCGAGCCAAAAGAAATGTGTTTAGTATATATTTGTTTTAAGCTGGTTAGTGACAGAATTATTATTTGTTTCATTAATTAAACATGATAGTACTATATCAATATTCTTTAATAAACCAAATTATGAAAATTAAGATGAAAGAGGTGTTGTTTACTCGGGAGCTAAAAGGAAATCCCGCGAGCGAAAAGGTCTACTGTTATATTTATGTCTTAATTAAGCTTTTAAATTACATTAGTATTATATGTTTGTTTAATTATTTAATATATGTTATTAAACCCAGTTATGAAATACAAGATGAAATTAAGAAAGAAGTGTAGTTTACTCGGGAGTGAAAAGGAAATCCCGTGAGCGAAAAGGAATGTGTGGTATATATCTGGGATGAATTCATCCCAGTTTATATTTATGTCTAAATTGAGCTGTTTAGTGTCCTAATTCATATATGTTTTAATCAGTTAACCAATATATAAATATCGCTAAACACAATTATTAAATTTTGAGATTAAGTTAGGAAAAAAAGATCCGGGAGCGAAAATAAATTAGATTTATGACTAAGTAAATCGCTTGATGACTTCATTTTAATATGCTCCATGTGTATATTAATACCGTTTATTAAAAAAAAAATGAATTTACAGAGGAAACTATAAAAAGAATTCCTGCAATCAAAAAGGAATTAGTGTAGTACAGCATAAACATTTTTATAAACATGTGTCGTTACATTTATATAATCTTATCTTAATTTAGGACTACTTATAAAACAGAAGATTTGATTTCGTAAATAAAATGACTAGGAATTAATTCAGTACAATATGTTTTTATAGTATAGTATATGTTTAGAAAACCGTGTGTTTAGGATTAATGACACATGTTGATTGTTATTTACAAGGTTTACCGATACTTAAGTATATTAAATTCACAAAATAAGATATATATTCGCAAACGTTGTACCTTTGCTTTAAAACGAAACACTATATAGCAATTAGCTATTTCTATATATAATTGTGAATTACATCGTATATTTGAAAGTACGAGAGTTGATATATCACAGCTTTAAGCTTTAAAAAGTGTTTGTAATTGTTCGAACTCGAGTTTTACAAGCCCCTAAAATATAATGAATTATAAATAAGAAGAAGATAATGTTGGCAATTAACTAGCGTGAAAGGTAAAACAATCGTTTTTATTTTCATCACAAGTATTATTGTATTGTATACATGTTTTTATTTGAAAAAGACGTGCCATTATCGTCATGTTTTTAAGTGGGCATGTCCAATACACAGTATGGAGTAATATACTGAAAGGAAAAAGAAACGCAGGGTGCGTATTTCCGCTATATATTGTATGTTTAATATGCTATTGCTAATCGAATGGTACAGGGCGACATTAGGCCTGTCCTTTTAGAAAGAAGGTTTAAACAGCACTGAACACACCAATGGTTACCCCTTTAAAGTTTCATTATCGTCAGAATACGCATTTGGCTCAAGCAGGTGAGCAAACTTAGGCTTTAAATGTTGCAATCACTTAACTAACATTAAATAAAGTACTGAACTGGCTCAATTTTTCAAAGAGGAACTGCAGCATTTATGAATTTCTTGTTACACCGTGTACTGTGATTAAAACGTCTACAACATCACAGTTCTGTCCTTTCTCTAACTAACTGCACTTTTTTTACAAAACATCTTGCATTTCCTTGGAATATATATGGAATTAAGTGTGCAGTATATGCAATATATAGAAATACGGAAATACGCACCCTGCGTTTCTTTTTCCTTTCAGTATACTTAATCTTCCGTCTATGCTGGGAGACTATACGATAGATTACGTTCTTGACAATACCCCAAACCCCAGAATTGTGAGATGACTAGCAGTGGGCATACACTGAAACATGGCTTGGCCTAACTAGCCTGGCCTCATTGGCCTGGCCTGGCCTAAAACTTGTTTACCTTAATTGTTATTGTTCCAGGTCATGTCCTTAGTCAGGTCGATTGACCAACTTTAAAATGAGGGGCATTGACAAAGGTCTAAACTTCAGATAACTATAATTCATCCTGTTATTTGATTGCATTGAATTAGCATTTGTAACGATATGTCAATGCTTTTAATCATGAGAAACGAGTAGAAGGAAGGAACATAAACTTGTGCAAATGGGAATACAATAATATATAAGGATGATATGAATAATAAAATAAATTAATGTTTGAAATTGATAATACGATTGAGTGGTTTATAAATGAATGGCAGGATATACAACAATATATTAATGCAATGATAATGATTCAATAAATAAGTTAAGGATATGTTGGTACAATATTTTTGGAAAGGTGAGATGATGGATGGATGGTAAATAAAATTGAACAGGTAGTGGGCAAGTGGATAGGTGGATGGATCGTTGAAAGGTGAGTGGTTCCATTTTGGTAGGGTGGATGGGTTGCTGGATGATAGGGTTTGTAGTTTAATATACTCTATATAGTATTTGATTGCATATATTGCATAAGGGGTTGGATACATACTTTTTATTGTATATATAATGGGATTTTATCATGGATATAATGATTGATGCATACAGATGGGCAGGTGAAATGAATTTTAGTCAAATATTTATTAAGAGACCACTAATGGGACAAGCAAATACAGGTGCATTTTCAATAAAAACAAATACAATACACTTGGGAACTTCAATAGTCTAAAAGCATGTGGTATTCCAATAGAGGCAGTGTCCACATTCAAATGCTTTATAATTATGATAGCAACTGATATCAGATATGATCTTTTTTATTTCGCTTTGTATTTGTTAACTATAAGAGCTATCAGGTCAAACCTTAGCATAGCTGTCCTTTTACCTCAACAATCGGCATTTTTATATTCTGACATTAAAAACTGAATTTCAAGGTTACCATATCTAAAATCTTTGAAAATGGTCCTTCGGTGACAATTTTCAAGGTGCACAACTCATTTTACAAAATTTGGTTAGTTTGGCCTTCATTGTTTAGTTATAAAAGTAAATTGTGTGAACCATATTTAAAAATAAGATTCTTTAAAGATAGAAACTTGAATGTGGGATATAATGACCTTTGTGTCTTATTTAAAGTGATTTTCACATGACCAAGACACGTTGAAAAGTGGTAATAACCGTTGGTTTATGCAACGTGTTGGTGGCAAATGTTAAACAGCATATGCAAGTTAGAATAATAGTCGACCTTAACAACGAAGGTCAATATTAGATAGCTGTGATTTGCTTGAAGAGCCTTAAACAATGAAAATATTTAAGTGTTTAAAAGCGTGTCCTGTTGCTATCGTATTGCTTTACCATATAACTATTTGGCCGAATTATAATCACCTTGTAACTCTAAATGTAGTTCAAGGTGATGGGACATTAATGGGTTCTGTCTGGTCAGATCAGGGTCAGCTCCCTAGAATTGTAAACAAGTTACAATAATGAATGATTGCCCATGGATCCATTAAACCACTATTAAATCCGAGTTCTTTATTATTCTAAAGCATGTACATTTAAACTTTATTTCAGAGTGATTTTGCATATATTTTTTTCTTTCGAAAACTATGGAATCTTTAATTAAATAACTGTTTAGGGAAAAATTATATCATGTTATGTTGATAGTATTGAGAGAAAAAATGAGTTTTGTTTTGTCTATAAGATTCCATATTTCAAAACTATTTTAGAACAGGGTCTGCCGCTCTGGTCTACCAATGGCACCACTGAGCCAATTTATGATTTTCAGTAAAATAAAATTGTTATGTCAACAAAATGCAACATTTACTTGTCTCTACCCTTGTTGGGAGCAACTGTTGATTATATGTCTATGCAAAACATTGTAACCTCTGGGGCGGGGCCAGGTTTGACCCCAGGGTCACTATTTGAACAAACTTTATAAAAGATCAAAAGCTGATGCTACATGTAATATATGAGAGCTATGTGCCTTGTGGTTTCAGAAAAAAAAACTGTTTTACTGGTAAGGTGTTCAAAAAAACTATTTTGTTGACACTGGGAACTTCATTTGTACACATTATATAGTACTGGCGATCATTAATGAAGAAAAACTGATAAAATATGTTCAGTGGTTCTTGATAATAAGCTGTTTTGACCATATATGGTAATGGTGGCCATCTTGGATGTCGCATTGACCTAATTCGTATAAATTTGACAGCATTGACCTCAGGATCATCCATGTGAAGTTTGGTTAAAATCAGCCAAACGGTTTATGCAAAGACACTTAAACGAAAGTTAACGGACGGACGTTGATGTCTCTTTAAGCTAGAGAGATGTCTCTTTAAACTAGAGAGATGTCTCTTTAATCTAGAAAGATGTATCTTTAAGGTATAGAGATGTCCCTTTAAGCTGGAGAGATGTCTCTTTAATGTGTTGCTTCAAACTGTCTATATGAAGACAAAAATGTGTTGCTTCAAACTGTCTATTTCACATTAATAAAAACATGTTTCCATTGCATCATAAACTGGTTGCATTTTATCATATAAAGACAAAAATGTGTTGCTTCAACATGATAACTATCAAATTATTATTTCTGGATGACCCTCACAAGGTGTACACTTCCTAACATACTCCGTACAGCTGCATTGTCCCATGAGGGAGGTGCTAACCTTAACGTGAGCCACTGACCGTGTAGAAATAACATAAATGACCTTGAATAGCAAACATTAACCCCAGTATTGAACCCATGACTCCTTGGCCTAACCTAAACTAGCCCCAAGGGACGAATTTATCTTAGGCTAGGCCAGGACAGGCTAATGAGGCCAAGCCATTTTTCAGTGCATGCCCTAGCGGTGTGTGTTTTCATAGCCACATACTCCGGACGTTTTCATGTAGCCGTGAATTACAATTAATGCCATAGATATTACTGTGAATGAATCAAGGATTAAAGGGACAACGGCAATTGAACCCCATTAGCACACAAACTTATTTTAAAGCAAAACACTCATCAGTCTCATTAAAATCAGACCCTTTATCACGTCACGATACTCTTCGCTACCTATCAAAGCATAATTAGGATATGATTTTAAGGAGATTGGACACTCATGAGAAAGTTACACCAGAAAGCACATTATTTAATATTCTAACACGACCTCTGCAGTCTTTCATATACACAAAGAAGGGAGACAGCTGTATGTTATTCTACGATAAAACACAGCTGTTACATTAATTCCCCGCGTATATTTCACCCGTTGGAAGCGCCACGTTACATGACGTCACTTGTAAATATACGTCACGAAGACAAACTGAACAGTTATTTTAATGAAATGTTAATTACAACAAAATTGCTATTCTCCCAAACCGTGCACACCCCCGAAATAAACCCATCATATGCACATGTACATATAACATTAATAAGCATCTTGAACAAGGTGAGAACGTTTGACGTCATACAGGGCAAGCTATATGACGTAAGCAATGACTTAATTGTTTGTCACGTGAAAACCAGTGCATTGAAACGCAAAACTTTGCATACGGGGGCGCCCAATGGAAGAGCCTGTTAACATAGCAGCATGATTACCTTGACCTCCGAGATAATATACAGTGCCCCAACAATAGCGTAAATAATGGGGTAATTGTTGTGTTAGAATCGAAATAATAAATACGGACCTGTATTTTATCGGTGAATAAAATACAGTTAGTCGTTCGGATGCGAGAAATAAATTAAATCACTCGTGCTAAGGCACTCGTGATTTAATTACTACGCATCCGAACTCCTAACTGTATTTTATTCACCGATAAAACACAGGTACTTATTTATTATTTCTTAAATAAAACAGGTTTACCCTTAATGAAAATAACGACCAAAATATGAATTACACATTAGTTTAGTTGGGTGGGGGTAATGAACGGGTTTATAATCCGCTGTCAACACTTAAGGATGATATTCTTGATTGTTTTCCGCGAGTTCACATCTAATAGTGTAGTGTGCCGTAGCTGTCGTTTGATACGAGGACCGTTCAAATATTAAGTTCACATTTTTAATAATTAATACACTTTTGTAAATCAATTAAATAAAAGTATATGGCAATACATGTCTACATTTTCACTTTCATATCAGAAAATATATGAAACAGATTTCAAGTTTTAACCACTGTAGCCGCCATGGAGCACGTCATTTGTGTGCTATGAGATGTCATTGCACCATTGATTTTCCTTCTTCGTTTTATATAGGACGAATTTATGTCAAGAGACAAAAATGCGCGTTTTTTCTGCGTATACAATTTTAAAACACATCAATCAAACGATCGAGCGTCCGCCAATATAAAAATGGAATAACAACAGGGGGTCAAAAAAGCCAACCTGTTGAATGACGTCACGTTCTATTTTGACACGTCACATATAGATTTACCCATTTCTACTTTATATTTATATTATATTATATTACATTATATTACATTATATTTATTATATTATATTATATTATATTATATTATATTATATTATATATTATATTTTATTATATTATATTATATTTAAGAAATAGAACATCGTTTACTGTGAATTATCGTTTAATATATCACGGTTTGGAGTTCAATTGTAAACAATAATTTCACGAGCCCGAATGGCGAGTGAAATTATTGTTTACAATTGAACGACAAACCGTGATATATTATAGATAATTCACCGTAAACGATGTTCTATTTCTATTCTAATACCCCTAAAATGTGAAAATAACGCACACATCTGAAATATTTCGCATTGCTTTGCTTACTCTCCTAACGTTGCAAACGTTACAATGCGTAATGCGCAATGCGCAATGCTTATTCTCCTAACGTTGCAAAAATTACAGTGATATATCGTTCAATATAACGAGATATGTTAAACTAGCTATATAGTGCGGGTGTATTAGAATATATTATAATATATTATATTATATTATATTATATTATATTATATTATATTATATTATATTATATTATATTATATTATATTATTATTATATTATATTATATTATATTATATTATTATCATATTATATTATATTAAATCAGAAAACAAACATACCTAGCTGTATGAACGCAAAAAACAAGACTCCCACGAATAGATTGTTCGCCATTTCAGTTTTCAAGTTGTTAAATAAATATATTTTTGAGTCACAAGTTATACGATAACTACACTTCTATATCTGTGTTGTGTCTTTTCAAAATGCCATAAAGTACAGCAAACATGTATTTAAGAATACAATATACACGGTGATACATCGTACACCGGAAATAGTGATCAGAAAAAATACAGAAAATGGTGATTTTTTTCTACCCAAGGTAAGTTTACACCTAATTGACATAATTGACATATATCTATCAAACCAAATGAACACCGTATCTGTTTTCTGTTACTTGAATGTTTAATTGAGCCTCGAAATGTGTAGATTCAGCTAGTATTATGCAAATATGTGAAACTATATGATTTAAAGGTCTGCCGATCACTGTCAGATTTCGATAAGTAGTAAAAAGTAGCTTGTTTTTTTGTTTTGAAATTCTAAATCGCACGATTTCATCATTTTCATTGTGTGTCATTTGCCAAATATCATGTACGTTAGTGTACGGGGTATAGCATTATTGTGTTACGGGATAGGTATATGGCACAATATATATATTTTTGTGTGATATTATTTATAAAGTATCAAGCGTACGGTGACTTTTCAAGTAAATGTAGTACAAAAGACATGATTGTAAACAAAAATAATACTGACTATAAAAAATCTATTTTATAGTCACAGTTATTGGAGGATACGAGTAATTTTCACGTGTGTTTGTGTGTAGTTCTAAGGATTATAGTCCGTCCGCCAACGAACACGTCAAGGTATACCTCACGCGATGGGCACAATAGGGTCTGGACTTGAGTAATTTTCACGGTGCATTTCTTCGTATATGTACACCGGCATGTTGATTTGTTCACAAATAGGTAAGATTTGCTTTGAGCTTACATTTAAAAACTGATTTTTTTTTAACATCAGACTCGCAGGATCTATGATTTTGTAATATTGCTGGTGCTCATGAGTTTGTCATCTATTAGGATGTATTCGTTTCTATTTATTCATACCGATGTTTACGTGGTTCCTGGATGCAAATAATGTTTTCCATTTTACCATTTTTGCGTCATTTTTTGGGTTCTCGCAGGAGAAATTTGTCTTCCAATTGTATTCACATAAGCTTTATTTCGTCAGTTTCTTTGTTTCTATTCTGATAATTCATATAGGTCGTGGATATTAATAAATAAAATCATGCATTCCTCCCGCCGTGTGTAGTGCCGTATCGTTTCTCACTCAGTTAAGATTTCAGGGACTTTAGGTAGACATTGATTAATATTACTCTGATATTGTGTGGTTTGTGGCTGTCGGGGTCGAATTGAAATGGTTTCTACACATTGGTAACTTCGTTGCTTGCCTTTGTGTTTAACGCGTTCGTTTAGCGGGGTTTGCTGCGGGTTTGGGAGTAACTTATCCACCTGATTCACCTAATTCCAAAATGGAATGTCCCTTTAATATCTGTTTACTGGTGTATGCAGGTCGAGAATGCAGTTAACGTTAACTCGGTCAACAGCTGATTATATCTAGGGCCTATGCTAAAATTAGAACAATGTGGATGTCTAGCTAGGCTAGCGAGAGTTTAACTGCAAATGTGTATTGCTGGGTGCGTTTATTCAGTTTTTGGGTGTTGGGTAATAACACGGATTTATATACGTGTAAATATAAATCCATGGTAATAATAATAATTAAATAAATATAATAATAATAATACCTATATAAAAAATTTAAAAAAATAAAAATAAAAAAATAAAAAATAAAAATAAAAATAAAAAATAAAACAATACATCAAAATATAAAAAAATAAATAAAACAATAAAAATAAATGAAAATAAATACATAATATAAAATAAATAATAATAGACTAGTTCTACATGAAGACTGCACAAACAGTTATTACAATAAGTTTGTATTACTATTTAGAATTTTATTTTTCATTTGTATTCCATTTGTGGTTTATACAATGTACATCAATTTTGTTTTCATAATAACACTGGATAATGCGGCCAGTTCAAGGGTTACTTCACTGCCAGTTAACGCCTGGAAAAGTCAGCGGTTGCCTCCCAGCAGATCCGAAGAGTGTGGATATCGTTCAGCTATTCAGTGCCGTCACAGATCGTTGAGTGGCTCGATTGGTTGCAGAAGCGGCCGTAAACAGACGTTAGTCAGTTAGAAGAACAGATGTTGCACTTCATCCGGAAACAGGACTCGTTTTTATACACTTATAATGCTGTTGTCGTAGATAATGCAAAAATCACCAAACATTTTCATATTATCATGTTTCCACCAGGAGTCTGCAAATTCATTGTAGATATTGGTGGGTGATGTATGGCTGTTGTCATTATGCGGATGATTGTTCACAACTTTTCAATTTTTGTTACAGTAAAACATTGTTACTGCAAACAGTTTACACTAGGAAATTTAAAATGGTATCAAAGTAAACAATATCCTGTTTGTAATGACAGTAGTTAGACTACATTTTCAACTCTGTGAATCAATTTGCAAACACAATGAAAAAAATAATCATAACAATTATCGAGTCATTCGAGAGGCAATTGAAACTGTAAATAACAGTGAGTCACTTTGGAAAATATTATTATTCTACTCAAGGCAGAGCTAAATTTTGTCATGTTGTCATTATGCGGATTAGATCCATATCTACTGCAAATATTACTTAAGAACTATTATGAAAACCATTTATATAAGAAAAATGTGATGGCGTAATGTTTATCTAGACATAATGTTAGCCTATTGTTATCATCATCGTGGTTGTGCACTATCTTTTCAGCTTCTGCTGCTATTATTTAACTCCAACGCTGTTGGTGAAATCGTGTTTTATGATGCTAACCATGTAATTGGAGTGTTTGGGCTATACATGTATGTTTTCTTACTGCGGATAAGTATATCTCAACAGTTTGTTGATCTCCGCTAATTTTAACTTGCTGCTGTTTACTGTTGCTGCTAATAAAAGTTGTTGGTCTGTCAATGGAGGCAATGCATATTCATGACCCAGAGCGATAGGTGACGTCATACTGTCTGGGAGTGCGTCTATCATAGTGCGGAAGCATTGTGTTGGATATGGCATTATTTTCATTTGAATTAATACGGTTTAACAGTTTAAAATCAATTCATGCCTCCTTTGTACATGCCTTTTTTCTAGATTGACTGTTTATAAAACATACAATGCTTTTCGTCTAGCAAACAGCCTTAATTTATTCAGTTTGCTTACAATGATGTTTTCATTACAGGTTTATATACGGATGCTGTTGCTGTTGCCGATTATTTATGATTGGATCTCTATCACATCTTTCAAGGTTTATTGTGTTTCCTTCTCTCGAACATGTTGCCTTATATTTCAGTTTGTGTAACCATCAAGTTCACTTAAGACCGGTCAAACGTTCCTATGTCTGTATCGGATGCATTGTGTGGAACAGGTCATAGAGTTCTCCAGTGTTGGTATTGTATGTAATGTTCCACTTTTTACCTGTTATACAAGATAAGCCTACGCCAAACATCAGCTTTTCAAAACAAGGTTCATTTCGAAATTTTTCGTGTGGAGTTTGGGGAATATATCCCTACAGTTCTTTAGTACATTCATATTTATTACATCGACAGTGCCTTATCAGTTGTGTACATATTCAAGACCTGGAATGAAGTTAGATACTTTTCATAAGCCTTATTTTAAGGCTATTCTATTTGATCATTGGTTTAGTTTAGGGCTATTCCTTTTGATCGATGAGGTTTTATTTATCCTGCAAAGGGATGATGTTTTATTTATCCTGCACCAGGTAGTTTTGTCAGCGGTTCATTGAAGTTAAGTTAGCTTTTCCTTTCCGATTGTCCCTATTCAATACATAGCACTTTAAACCAGTTATGTGCATGGTCGCCAAATTATAAAACCACTTCTATCTATGCTGTGTTCTATTCAAAATAGATTTCTCTGCAAGGTTCCACACTGTAATGTGTGTGTGTAGCTCTGGGGTTTAAAGTCAATAGTCATAGTCATATACACAACAGGGCGTCCAAAAGGTATATGCACAAAAGAACCTGGGCAGGTTGCAAATGGTATTCTAATGACACGTCATCCAATTCATCAACCTCATCTTAGGTTGTCATACAGGATGGTGATAAATGAGGTAAATGTCATTTCAATAGTCAGAATCAAATTACTATGACATCACCTTTATGTATTAGTTAAAAGGAGTTTACATAGTTTTGCGGCTAACCTTTTAAATGTGGACTAATTTCAGGGTTTGAAACTAACTTTTTTCAGCAACTACTCCATAGGACAGGTAACTTACACCAGTTATTTGTCCCCAGTCAATTTTACTTTTCCCAGCACTTCATGTAAAAGTGATACAAAAAACAAGATCAATCATGAAAGTGACATTACATTCCCTCAGTTGCATTCCACCAATGACAACAAGATGGTTTTTATTTGTCATTTACAATGTGCTCGCCAATGTTTTGACATTTTTCAGCCACAAGTTTTAAAGATAAAAAATTCATGTCTGTTAAAAAATTTAGTTGTCCGTAGGACAGGTCACCTGGGACAATTAACTTGTCCCCAGTAGAAACTATATCGCACAGGACAAGGGGACAACTGTTAATGTCGAACCCTGAATTTACTTGAAATGGATACATGTTCTTCGTCTATTGTTGTCGGAGTGTATGGATGGATCAGCTTTCAGATAGTTTTAGACTGTTATGCAAATACTTGCTATTTCTAGTGAGGCTAATAAAATAGTGGAGCAAGGACATCAATTGAGAGTTACTATATATGGCTTGTACACATGCATGTAACGATTGATTGCCTAATTGTTCATCAATTACTTAGGCCTCTGAAGATGATGATGATTGATACAAATTCTAAAAACCGATCGTAGGTTAAAGGTAAAAATACAGTTAAAGACCCGTTCACAATAGACACCAACTTGATTATCAAGGCGGCCAAAGTTAAATTGGGAAAATGTGCATAGTATATCCGAACAGATGTATATCAGCTGTTTGCTGACTGAAATGAAATAACAGTGGCACACGAAAACAGAAGAAAGTACTTTTTTGGCACCTTTTCTGTTTTGGGCGTGGCATTTGGATATTTTGCTTTTGATACGCACTCTTCGCTGCTGCCAAAAATGAAAATGTTTCCTCCGTTTTTGGCGGTGGATGGGAGCCTGGACACTCCATGATGGGAGTGTCCGGGCTCCCATCCATATGGCGGGCAGCGAAGGTGTGAAAGGAAGGACATATAAGTTTGAGTTTAACTTTATTCAGCTCCTGTATACCCAGAGACTGAATTGTAATCTAAACATAAATTATATACAAAATTGCTGTCCGTACGAATTGCTAAAAAACATTTGAATTAATTGAATTCGGTGCACTTGTAATTATGCTTGAATATCAACCGTGCTTTCAACACTTGCTTAAATGCTTATCAGAAAAGTTGCTTTCATAATGAACATTTAATTTGGTGCACATGTATTTATGTCCTTAATATTGTAATATTCAATTTGATTTATTGCTTAATGCTTTCTACTGTAAGGGCTTGCCATAATGGTCTTTTGTGCTTACCGGCAGCCCAATTGTTAAGCCCCATGATTGGGGCTTGTTTATCAATCCATGCCACGCCCAATATTTGCCAAATCTATTAAAGTTTAAAAAATATTTTATGTGTTTTAATTACAGTGCTCTCCAATAATGCATTATTAACAAATTGATGGTGTTAGCTTTTTTTTCTCAAATTTTCGAATTGATTAATCGCATAAATGATAAGTTTATAAAAAATTGAAAGAATGGTCAATGTCCAATAAACATGTCAAACAGGAAAGCATTGCTAGCTTAAACGAAAATTCATAAAATTAAAACATTTAAAATCTATAACACATGTATAACAGCCTGACAAAAAAGTTCTTACTGCAATGAGTTTCTTCAATATGTTTACTACTTAAAGGGATAGAATCTAATTTGATGACCAAATTTTTCGAGTATAGTTTTAGTGCCCCCATCTTTTATTTATGTATTATTAGTAAATAATATGCGCATAATTTATCTTGAGCCTTATTTCCGTTTATGCTACAAAATGCATACGGTTTCTACATGATTGCAATTATGTATTTGTTTACAAGTAGCGGGTCACAATGTTAAATGATATCAAATAAAAACTCCTTATAATTACTCGTAAATATATACCAATCGTGGAATAGTTGGAAAATGAATGGCTTAGCTACTAGTTAATGCGGTTTGTTGCGTATTCACATGTTTTCGCATACTTCATATCCTGAAAATTGGCAGAACGCATCAGTATCAGGTATAATTTCGCATACTGTCATCATGTTCCGGTTTGTTTTCTTATGACATATGTATTGCCCTTATATTTTATGAAAGCAAACATCGCCGTTCATCTGCTTAACCCCTATTGAGATTTTAATAAAATGCCTGAAACATCAGAATTAAATTCAAGTTGACATATCATTGTCCCAATTTAGTCGAATGATTTGTAAATGTGTCAGCTGGACACGAATGCCCCACTTTTTTTTACACAATACACGGGTTATATTTGAATGGAATGAACTAAAATAAATGAGAATACCATATGGTGCACAATTTAACAGGGTACAAAACACTTGTGTAAAGCTGGATGACTGTAACTCAAATAGTTTTAAACAAGGGCACGGCAAACGTTTTTCCATCTACGAAGCCCCTATTTTGATGTCAGTGGCCATAACTCGTTGTAGGTCTGACGCAACAATAAATACCTAGGTGCATAATTGCCCACGCTATTAAACATTTGTGTGAAGTTTCATGAATGTGAGTTCAAAAGTTTTCGCGTAGTACATATTCCTATATTGGCTAAACCAGGGACCGTAACTCATGCATTACATGTCTGACACACACGTATATAAATAGTTGCATTACTTCAATGCTACTTAACACAGTGTAGAAACGAACTGTATCACCTCCCGGATGTTGCGATGTGATTTTTAAATGGCGACCTATAGTAAGTCAACATCCGTAATGAAAACGTAAAATTTAAACAGTTTTTTATAGATAAACAGTAATCACATGATAATTGATAGCTAGCAGAGACATTCATTGTTTTATACCTCTAGTATATAGCATGTGACAGGATAACATTTTAGTAAAAAAAAAGCATTATAATCACTTACAACTTCGGGATTTGGCATAAGAACTAGGCTATTCTCGAAAGAAATCTATTATTTAGAATTATTCATACACGGGATTTGTGCTTCAGGGTATAAATCATGCATACGCTATACACAACATTGCCTATGTTTTGTCCTTTTCTCAGACATAAAGCAAAACTTCGTTCATGTGTATTGTTCATACTGTATGACTTCTTGCCAGATATTAATAATCATTTGTATGATTCTTGCGATGGTAATGTATCCCTTCTTGCGATTTAATATAATTGATTTCTGGCGTTAATTTGGTTAAAATGTAATGTTCAGATATACTATAATAATTAAAAGTAGACATTCGATCTCTTAAAGACGATTTCTGTAGTTTCCATTGCGTGTCTTTTGGTTAAAAACGTTTGTTGGAAATTCACATTTTTTTGGTATAAAATTTTAAAGGATAGACTGAACCATATGACTGGAATGTTGAAAACAAATAACAGGAGGTTTTAGTTATTTTTTGGGGGTTGAAACACCCTTTCTTTGGTGATTTCGACAGTTGGTACAGCAAAATGTATTACTGATTCTTCAGGTTTAAGATCACCTTTTACATCCTGACCTTGATTTTTCCATCCTGACATAAATTTCAGAAATTTTCCCTTGAAAAGTTTCAGACCGATTCTCCAAAACCGTTTGACATCTTCAGAATATGTCATTTTACGCGTACTTTCCAGCGAAAACCATTCTAGAACATCAACAAACAATAGATATGCTATATTCGACACAGGCAGCTTTCGCTCTGCTAGTAATGTTGTAAAGTTCATATATATTTCAACTTGATCTTCTGATCTAAAACATCTGGAATTTTCTGCACAATGTCTTCAATATTTCCTGTCTCTGTTTCATCGAAGTCAGCTGCATTAAGAACTGTGCAAGTGTCTATTTGCACCTCAGTCGATGTTTCTAGCAATGTCATGTCTTGAAAGAAATCATGTAACTCTTCTTTCTCATTTTGCTCTCGTTGATGATTTTTTTCAAAAGTTTTATGGACGTCTTTTATTGGTGTTGATGGCTTCGGACGTTTGTTCATAGGGGACACAATAGGCTTTTTTGACACGCTAATTGTTTTTGAATCACTGTTTGGCACTATAGTCATTTTTGAATATTTCAATTCCTTCGGCACAATTTTGAAATCTTTCGAGTATGATACTATTTGTTTTGTATTTAAATCAAATTTTGAAATTCTAACTTTTACATGGCAGTCTTCGTGGTTTTCTGTACAATGGTTAATAGATTCACTAAAGTCTTTCGTCGAATGGTGACAGTAAATACATCTATATTCTTCCATTTTACCTGAAAAAGACGAAAACATTGACTAAATGAATCATACACTTTTCTCAAAATCACAATAAAAAAAATCGCAATAAGTCATACAAATTGAATATCGGTAATCGCAATTGACATACACAATCAATGCAATAAGTCATACAGTCATTACACAAGACATCCCTCAGATTTTGGAACCATCACACGGTAAAATAACAATATAAAAGCATTTCATACATCCGAAGTTTACACCAATATGCTAGCTAACACGTTCTATATTATCAATGGTCTTAAACTTGCGTAAACTTTATGAAAATGGCTTTACACATATGTCGGGGTGACGATTTCATCAGAAAAGTAGGACGATGTTCAGTGATTTAACGTCACATGTGCCAATTTGACATTAATAATCAGATGAGAACGTTAACGAAATCCATTAGGATAATAGCTATAACAATGTTACTTACTGTCTTCCAGATATAATCCAAGTAACAGATACTTTTTTGACCACGTGTATTCGCTTTACTGAGCTCGTCATTGAAATCACATCGCAACATCCGGGAGGTGATACAGTTCGTTTCTACACTGTGCTTAATATTTGTGTTAGGTTTCATGAACGCGAGTGACGTACGTACATACGGACGAACAAGAGCGAATCTATATGCTCCCCCAAACCTCCCAACCCCGAGTGGGGCATAAAAAAGAATTATACTTCGCCGTTTGGTCCTGTTTGGTCCCTAATCCCTGCAGACGTATTACCCAGAATTTATAATATTGTAACAACCGGTAAGCAATACTGTCAAGCTTGTTAAAAGTAAACTATGCTCTAAATGCAGGAAATCTCTATAACTAATACATAATCGCATAATACAGATACTTATATACTATATCATTATATAATTCCATCGTTACTTAAAACTGATAAACCCTTGTTGCCCTGGCCACAGGATAGTCATTGAGTATTATCTTCCGACGAAGTCAACTTTAAGGGATACATATTTGGCGTTGTCTGTACATTCGTCCGTCCGTCCGCTCGTTCGTCCGTTCGTCCACTCACATGGAGGGTTTTTGAAATAAATTGGCACAAATACTCATCTTATCGAGACGACGTGCAGCACCCAACACCCGGGTCTGCATCTTTAAAGGCACAACTGCCGTATAAAAGCCACAAGAAGGAGCTGGGGCAGGTTTTTCATTTAAATGTATACATGGTTAGATCAGGGAGACCTTTTTCAAAATATTGAAAATTCCACCTCATAAAAACTGATATTAAACAATTGTATTGATAAAAACATATTTGTGAAAAAGTATCTAACTATTCCTAGTTTCAATTCGTTTTTAAACCCATCTGACAGAAATTTGAAAACATAGGAGAGGAGACTGTGGGGTTAAGAACTGAAAAGTGTACACAAATACACGTGGTAGTGTTTACAGCAGACGACACTCAGCGTTATGGCTTAGAGATAGGCAGTAGTTATAATTGTGTGTAAACCTCCATAACAGTACTCTGAGATGGGATGATTGTATCACTATTCTTGTGTTCCATATAAACAAATCATCCCTACCATTTTCACATCAGAATCAGAAACATCACCAGGCACTTCTATATCCCACCTATGAAAAGTGAATATTCCCTCCTCAGGCTCAGTGATGTATGTTCCTTAGTCATAACTATATACAACGTAATTCCTGATCTTATTATCTCCATCATGTCCAGCCATTCCTTACAATAATTTGTACAGTTATGCTTTATATTTTTGAATGACTATTCCCAACACAATGTCATCATAACATACATGTATAAGATAGAGCATGAGTTTTGCACGTTAGCGAGTGCATTATCGTCCGTACACGTGCAAGACTCATGCTCTATTGTATTTATACCACAATAGCTAACATATGCTATGTATATCCTCGGGTATTACACGATGCATAGTGTGTATTTAGGCTATTGTGGTCCAAATTATACGCATATCTTGCAGTGTATTAACGCTGTTTTTCCAGACCAACTATAATTGGTAATTAATTTCCATTTATACCACAATAGCCTAAATACACACTATGCATCGTGTAATACCCGAGGATATACACAGCATATGTTAGTTATTGTGGTATAAATACAACAGAGCATGAGTCTTGCACGTGTACGGACGATAATGCACTCGCTAACGTTCGTGCATTATCTCCCCGTACACGTGCAAAACTCATGCTCTATCCTATACTTAACACTAATAACTTACGTCATGAAATATTTGCTGACAATGTGAAGAGTTCTGTCACAGTTCCAATAAAATAAACAGAGTTTATATACTAGTGGTTTGGAGTCATTAGATTGATAAACTTTACTCCTAGTTGATTTGTTCATGCCGTCTGCAAACTCTGCATCCAGTGAGAGTTGTTTGCATGTGCTATTGAGTCATTCCCTGTAACTGACAGGCCTGTATAGCTGATGTAATTGATAAGTTGAAAAGACACACCTTCAATCTCTCCCTACCAGAGTAGTGAATGTTGCCCCTTTAAGCTCAATGTCATAAAGGTCTTCATAAATGTCATTTACTTCTTATATGCATATAATAAGGTCCATTTTTAATTCTACTCCATGACTATTACATGCATGGAGGGATTTTGAAATAAATCGGCACAAATACTTATCTTATCGAGAAGACGTGCAGGCCCCAACATCACCTGTATTTTTCAAGGTCATAAAAAGTATACTTCTCTATATAATAAGGTCGGCCCATTTCGTGTCCACTCTATATCTCTCACATGCTTTGATCCATGCAAATCCCCAACCACCCAACCACCCCATGAAAAAAAAAGAAAGGAAAAAAAAAACAGCAAAGAAAACAACATTGTTCCATAACTCTCATATGCTTAATATTTGACCCAAAAGCCCCCCCCCCCCCCCCACTTTTCTTTAAGTTAAGGTGTGTTTCACAGAGTGTAATTCATTATTTACATTGACTTGTCTTATTTCCCCCCCCCCCCCCCACACACACACACACCCCCCCCCCCCCACCCCGCCAATTAAAAAACAGAAAACAACTAGGGATGTGGTCGAATAGGTTGTAAGAGAACCGGCAACTTTAGAATGACACGACTGTATGAAAACAATGTGTCCTTCCAAGAAACTATCCACCACACCTACTTCCACTGTAAAAATAATGAACATTATAATTTACACTTTATAAACAAAGCTGGTGCCCAGAATTGATCTATAATGTTTTATTGTCCGCCATATAAGATATTGTAGTTCCTCAGCTAATAGTACCATAAAATGGCCACAATTGTGTGCAAAACATTTTATTTACAAAGATTGACCCACAATTCAGCAGGGAATCGCTAAGAGTTGTTTACACTTCACATTATTTCTTACTGACTGATTTTGTATTATGAATAATTATAAAGTGGCCAATGGTTTGAAAACGATGAATCTCAGAAAGGTTAAAATGACCCCTACTTAAGAAAAGATATGTTTTCACAACTGGTTTTAAACACGTCGTTTGGAAAACGAGCTTGTCTCTTTGATGCCTTTCACCAGCTGGTGACGGCTACTCCTTTTATACAGGTACTATTCGAACATCGGTATAGCTTGTATTTGGGTTGACAATGTCAAATTTGTGTTACATGTACAACTTGCAAATATTTATCATTTTACGACTGTTACATCTTAGAATCATGGAATCATTAAGGACTGTTACAGTACGATTATACAATAAGTATTGCTTTATATGCAGACAATTTTGCCCGATAAATCAGTCCATTTTGATTATACTATCCAACACATGGTCGATCATGTATCTCTATCCCCAGTACACTAAAAATCACTAATTTACGATGAAAAGCTATCCCCCGTACAGTGCATCGCAACATATAACGTCAATTATCAAAGAAGTTTCAAAACTGCACATCCCCATTTTACACACAGATAAAGTTGATATGATAATGAACAAATCTGTCGATTCAAAATTTCGGCTAATTTCGATAAAATACATAAAAGCGGAACAATAACAAACTATTGGCATAAACTTGCATCGTTCGTACGTGATCAGGACACTTTGTTTTGATTATTTAAAACAATTACGAAATATATGGCACTTTTCAGGTTACTTTTAGCTTATTGCTCCCACCGTTGGCTTGTACGAGTATTATACAATAACACAGGAATATAGAAATGACCTTACTTCGATCAGCAAAACATGTCAAATTTCTGATCACTTTAGCAGCTATATCCGGTGTACACATCTCTCCTCGCTTTATTAATTTAAAACTGGTTATGAACTGAATTGTTTATACATTCAAAAGAAAGTCGGTAAACTGATATTTTACAATATGAACTAGCTGTTTTAGTTAACTATTATGTTACTATGTTACATGTTAACATTGTATTATATATAATGGGGATATTATGATTATATGTAAGCACTGTAACAGAGACCTTGTCATTCAGGGTTAGAAATTTGTATAATATAAGGCTAATAGTATTTATCGCGTCATTGAACACATCAACCAGTTTATGTCCCGTCTATATGTCCCGTCTATAAACAATTGTACAGTCATGTTTTAAAATTCACCAGATTCACTAGGACTGAAATGGTGCATGGTGTATGTTGTTGAAATGTGAACCCATTGGTTGTTCATATAAATGTTACAAAAAGGTAATTTAAATGTTAATTCTAATACACCCGCACTATATAGCCTAGTTTAAAATATCTCGTTATATTCAACGATATATCACTGTAACGTTTGCAACGTTAGGAGAATAAGCAATGCAATGCGAATTATGGGAAAGCACTGTAATAACGACACATATAAATATTTTTTAAACTTTAATAGATTTGGCAAATATTGGGCGTGGCATGGATTTAATGTTTAACAATTGGCTGCCGGTAAGCACAAAAGACCATTATGGCAAGCCCTTACAGCAGAAAGCATTAAGCAAAAAAGCAAATTGAATATTACAATATTAAGGACATAAATACATGTGCACCAAATTAAATGTTCATTATTAAGCAACTTTTCTGATTTAAGCAAGTGTTGAAAGCACGGTTGATATTCAAGCATAATTACAAGTGCACCGAATTCAATCAATTGAAATGTTTTTTAGCAATTCGTACGGACAGCAAATTTGTATATAATTTATGTTTAGATTACAATTCAGTCTCTGGGTATACAGGAGCTGAATAAAGTTAAACCGTGGCATGGATTGAATGTTTAACAATTGGGCTGCCGGTAAGCACAAAATACCATTATGGCAAGCCCTTACAGCAGAAAGCATTATGCAAAAAAGCAAATTGAATATTACAATATTAAGGACATAAATACATGTGCACCAAATTAAATGTTCATTATTAAAGCAACTTTTCTGATTTAAGCAAGTGTTGAAAGCACGGTTGATATTCAAGCATAATTACAAGTGCACCGAATTCAATCAGTTGAAATGTTTTTTAGCAATTCGTACGGACAGCAAATTTGTATATAATTTATGTTTAGATTACAATTCAGTCTCTGGTATACAGGAGCTGAATAAAGTTAAACCGTGGCATGGATTGAATGTTTAACAATTGGGCTGCCGGTAAGCACAAATTACCATTATGGCAAGCCCTTACAGCAGAAAGCATTAAGCAAAAAGCAAATTGAATATTACAATATTAAGGACATAAATACATGTGCACCAAATTAAATGTTCATTATTAAAGCAACTTTTCTGATTTAAGCAAGTGTTGAAAGCACGGTTGATATTCAAGCATAATTACAAGTGCACCGAATTCAATCAATTGAAATGTTTTTTAGCAATTCGTACGGACAGCAAATTTGTATATAATTTATGTTTAGATTACAATTCAGTCTCTGGGTATACAGGAGCTGAATAAAGTTAAACCGTGGCATGGATTGAATGTTTAACAATTGGGCTGCGGTAAGCACAAAATACCATTATGGCAAGCCCTTACAGCAGAAGCATTATGCAAAAAAGCAAATTGAATATTACAATATTAAGGACATAAATACATGTGCACCAAATTAAATGTTCATTATTAAAGCAACTTTTCTGATTTAAGCAAGTGTTGAAAGCACGGTTGATATTCAAGCATAATTACAAGTGCACCGAATTCAATCAATTGAAATGTTTTTAGCAATTCGTACGGACAGCAAATTTGTATATAATTTATGTTTAGATTACAATTCAGTCTCTGGGTATACAGGAGCTGAATAAAGTTAAACCGTGGCATGGATTGAATGTTTAACAATTGGGCTGCCGGTAAGCACAAAATACCATTATGGCAAGCCCTTACAGCAGAAAGCATTAAGCAAAAAAGCAAATTGAATATTACAATATTAAGGACATAAATACATGTGCACCAAATTAAATGTTCATTATGAAAGCAACTTTTCTGATTTAAGCAAGTGTTGAAAGCACGTTTGATATTCAAGCATAATTACAAGTGCACCGAATTCAATCAATTGAAATGTTTTTTAGCAATTCGTACGGACAGCAAATTTGTATATAATTTATGTTTAGATTACAATTCAGTCTCTGGGTATACAGGAGCTGAATAAAGTTAAACTGAAAGTTATATGTCCTTCCTTTCACACCTTCGCTGCCCGCCGATAATTAAACACTACAACATTTTAACACAACTAGTTGTAGTCCAAAAGTTCCAGCAAGTATGTAAGTGCACTAATGTCCATGCCACGCCAGTAATTGTTGACTAGGTAAGTGGATCCAGATGAAGACATCAACTGAAAATATATAACTCAGAGAAAGCAACATGATATTGCAACATAAAACACAACTATCTTTTGATTAGAAGTACTGACAAATAACGAAATGTCTTAAAAGAACCTGTACTTATACAACTTGATGACACTAGTATCGATTTAAATCAATGATCCTGAGGGTTGGGAGGGAGGGAATTTAAGTTGTTTAACTGTTAGCTCAAAGCATATCTCACCTTTGTTAAAATAGTAGGAGACAAAGAGGGAGATGCCGGTGTACATGTAAGAATAACTTCGCCGTGAAAATTACTCAATCTCAATAAGTTTAAAACAGCTGGTGTGTCATCCCATAACCATTGACTATAACAGATATTATAGTCAGTATTATGGGAGAGCACTGTAATAACGACACATATAAATATTTTTTAAACTTTAATACATTTGGCAAATATTGGGCGTGGCATGGATTGAATGTTTAACAATTGGGCTGCCGGTAAGCACAAAAGACCATTATGGCAAGCCCTTACAGCAGAAAGCATTAAGCAAAAAAGCAAATTGAATATTACAATATTAAGGACATAAATACATGTGCACCAAATTAAATGTTCATTATGAAAGCAACTTTTCTGATTTAAGCAAGAGTTGAAAGCACGGTTGATATTCAAGCATAATTACAAGTGCACCGAATTCAATCAATTGAAATGTTTTTTAGCAATTCGTACGGACAGCAAATTGGTATATAATTTATGTTTAGATTACAATTCAGTCTCTGGGTATACAGGAGCTGAATAAAGTTAAACTGAAAGTTATATGTCCTTCCTTTCACACCTTCGCTGCCCGCCATATGGATGGGTGCCCAGACACTCCAAGTCATAGAGACTTCAGGCACCCATCCACCGCCAAAAATCGGGGAAACATTTTTTGGCAGCAGCGAAGTGTGCCTACAAAAAGCAAAATATCCTAATGCCAAGCCCAAAACAGAAACGGTGCCAAAAAAGAATATATTTTCCTAATCACTGCCTACTTTCGATGAAACATTCAAAACCAGCTGCTAACTGGTTAAGAAACAAGTTGTTTCCCACATTTGATAAGTGAACACCATCCTGTTCAAGACAGGTATCATCAGCTTGAATGTGTGGGTGTAGCAGATAAAGGCCCCCAATATCTATTATCGCCTTAGCAGCATAACTGTTTAGCCGTTTTCTGGCCCTTTCCATTGCAGCGGGGTTGTTAGAATAACGCCATGAAAACCTAGGAAGTATTTGAGACCAAATAACGACTACATCAGGCAAATTGACCCTAAAAAACTCAGTCAAAAGCTTAACATGCTTTCTAAGAACCTTCAATGGGTATTTCCCTAAATCATTTCCCCCACAGTGCAGAAAAATGTAGGCTGGGACTTGACCATATTCCAGCAGGTACTGAATCTTGCTCTGCACGTCTAGGAGACCCAAACCACAATAGCCTTGCCACCATACTGTTACATGAAGTCGTGCAAGTCCTAAATTGAGCCCATCTGGTCTTGTACGCGCCACCAAAAACGCTTCCTTGACAATCGATGAACCCAGACACCAGATTGTTTTATCACCTAAAATGACTTGGTTATTGTTAATATTTTGCTAATAACGTGACTGGTTTATTAGCTAATCTGACATAATTGGGAGAACATGCACTGGGAAACGAACATAAGTTGTATAAGCCTCAGAACTCCATCTCCCCATTGCTTTAATAGACTCTGGTAGGAAACCTCTACTTGCGGCTCAAGTAGCTGCACCTATTCTGAAAGAATGTGATTTGTATCTTGAATAGTCAATGCCAAGAAAAGCTAATGATTTATTTAGAACAGCTGAAAATTGGTAACGGGACAATGGAGGCCCATCAAAATGACAAAATAAAGGACCCGGTATATGAGGCCGTACCGTAAGAAACTTTTCTAAGGCATGTATTGGACACACAGTGCCTCCAGATCTTGTAAATTTCAGAATGATGCCGCGACCGAATTGATCTGTTTTTGAATACCTAACGTGTACAGGCAGAGTCCCGTTCTGGGAACTCAAACTAATATCCTCAATTGATAAGACATTGGCCAACGGAGCCCCTTTTGTGACTGCTAGTTCACCAACCCTAAAAAAGTCGCAAAACGCCAAAGTAAATGCTGTACTAAATAAAGTTGACTCATATGTGTTTGTACAAACTACATGCAATTTTGCTAGAACTGCCGACAATATTGCTGTTGTAATTGGAAGACGGGCACCCGTTTTTTCCCAACTCGCCTAAAACCTTCTAATAATTTCTCTACGATGAAATTTTTTGTGACATCCTCGACATTCTTAACTTTGCACTGTAAACCAATGGAAGTAGTGTATAACCGTGCAGTTGAATACGATAAACCCTCCAAAGACAGCCAAGCTATAAAGTGTGTTAAGTGTTCTAATGCTGGGGGCCAGACATCAGGTAAACTGTAACGACGCCTGAACAAGCAGAATTTATTCAGGCCAACATTATACGAGTCTATGGTGTTGGACGCTAAGGACAGATTCAGTAGTCTTGTAGCTTCTCCTTGCAAATCATTGAAAGAAACTCCGGAGGCAATACCTCTGGCTCCTTGCTGGCTTCCGGGGCTACATGGCGAAATCTGGTCCACTGTTTGCGAGAAATAGCATCAGCTATAACATTATCATGTGTAGAGATATGAGTGGCTTTAAACAATATATTGTGCTTTATGGCCAGCAAGACAAAGGGCCTGATCAGATGCATTAGTCTCTGTGACTTGGAAGATTGCTTGTTGATGACCTGAACCAGGGCTGCATTGTCAATCCTCAACATAATTTTTTTATTTGCAAGAATGGCTCCCCACAGAAACATTGCAAGAAGCACAGGAACCATTTCTAGAAAAGTAATGTCCCGCAAAATGGTACTTTTTTGCCAGCTAACTGGCCAAGGAAAAAATGACCACCTCCCTTGAAGGAAACAAGCAGCGCCCAATTCTGCTGAACCGGCGCTATCTGTAAACAGCTGCAAAGTATCACTACCATACCAAGAACTGTCTGGAATTACAGAAATGCCATTAAATCCTGTTAGAAATGTTAGCCATAGGCCGAGGTCTTCTCGAAGCTCGCAAGAAATCCTACGTTTATGATGTGGCTTACGTAGACCAGACATTACATCATATAAACGCCTTATAAATGCTCTACTGGATCTTACTGCTTGGCAAAAAAAGTTCAACATGCCAGATAGAGACTGAAGCTCCTTAAGAGTGACCTTTTTCTTATGAAGGAAACTATTTATAATATGAATCAACTTCTCAATTTTGTGCAATGGTATGCGAATGACCATTTCATCTGAATCGATTTCCAGCCCCAGAAAGACTAAAACTGTAGTAGGACCAACAGATTTGTCTTCAGCAATAGGGACTCCTACTTCAGAACAAACCCGAGTAAAGGTTGAAACTAGCACAAGAGATACTGCAACCCATAGGCAAACATTTGTCAATGTAAAACTTTTCTCCAACTTTTAAACCTAACAAATGAAAATCCTCTGGATGTATAGGTAGTAACCGAAAAGCTGATTTAACATCCCTTTTTGCCATTAGAGCAGATTTACCAAGATTAAAAATCATTTCCACCACCTTGTCAAATGAAGTATATTTTACTGTACAAAGATCATCATTTATCCCGTCATTAACACTGCTACCTCCTGGGTAAGACAAATGAGTTATCACACGCCAAGAGCCATCTGACTTGGGCACAACACCAACTGGAGACACTTTAAGATTGGCCACGGGAGGGGAATCGAAAGGACCAGTCATTCTCCCTAAAGCGATTTCTCTATCAAGCTTTGATTTCAATGCTTGAAAATGCTGATATGCAGACTTTACATTTTTTGCATCTGATTTTTGTCGTGAACCCGTGTATTGAAGCTTAAAACCATTATTGAATCCATCAGCTAACAATTTTGCATCGTGTCGGTTTGGATATAAAGCTAAATAGTTCTGTAATGTCGACACATTAATAGGACTTTGGCCTAGGGCCCATAAATCGGACGGACTGACTTCTGGGTCTTTGTGACTGGTAGAAAGTGGGCGAGCCCTGGGGTGCAGGGGCTCGCATAGGTCTGCGCCATACATTTCCCTCTGGTTTTCTGGCAAAACACGACCTAGAAGGATGATCACCAGAACATGACAAGCACTTATGACTGTATGAACACACATGGCGAGAACACTGGCTCAAGTCAAAATCAAAACATCTTTTCTGGGCAAAATGACCAAGAGTACTAGCACCAGCTTGACCACTTGAGGACATATAAAGTAGCCAAAGCTCATAATCTATTTTCCCCCATGACATTGAAGGGTTAGAGGCAAGACGAAGACGAAATTGTTGGTCATAGTGCTTCCATCCGAAACCACCATGACGCTTCGCCCCAGTTCTAATGACATTCATGTATTTCAGAAATTCCTGGACTTTTTGCGGATGAGCCGATAAATAGATGCTTGAAAAGACCAAAAATGCATCGGTCCAAGTTTCAATTCTCAGCTGTTTTGATATGGGGTTGGTAGGTTTGACAATCAACTCACCAAGTGGAGATATAACCAAATGTTTATCCTTGTCCATGGGAACCTGAGTCTCCAATAAACTGGCAAGATCAATGTACTGGCCAGCTATAATCTTAGACTTAACTGAATGGGATACAGAGAACCCAAGTTCCGCATGAACGCTTGGTAATGCAAAGATAGACGGGTCTACGACTAATGTACCTGGCAAGCCCGAGTCCAATGGCACTACTGGTAAAGCTCCAACACCGACATCAACTGCGTTCACCGGCAAGGGAGACACATGTACATCCAACTGGGGAGGCCCACTGGTTTTTGAGGACTTTGGCGGCTGAATCTTGGGAGACACATGTACGTCCAACAGGGGAGGCCCACTGGTACCCGCGGACCTAGGCGGCTGGGTCTGCAAGCGCCGACTTTTCTTGATGGGGGCATCAACCACGGGAACCGGCAGAGTAGTAGAACTGGCTCGCTTTCCTCGATGCATTTTTGCAGTGTGATTATGAAAACAAAACAAACAACGAATAAACCCTAGCAAACAGGGAAATATACACATCTTCTAACATTACTACAAATGTTTTACTATAACTATTGGCAGTCTTCATCTCTTTATGTATATGATGTGCTTAAAGATTTTTATTTTTATTTTTATTTTATTTTTATATACCGTTTTATTTTTTATTTTATTATTATTAATGGATCGATATATTATTATTATTTTCTAATTTATCGAATATTATTATTTATTTATTTTTTATTTTTTTTTTTATACATTTTATTTATACATCATTACTGTACAAATATTCCATTGAAATGTATCCGAAAGCATTACTCGTACAATTTAAGTAAAAACTACCCACTCAATGAAAGTCATTTTTCAATAAAATTAAAGAATATGAAGTTGCCAATGTTTACCATTGCAGAACGACCCCGATATTGATGACGTCACTCATAAACTGCACAAGATGAGAATTCACCGATCAGGTTATTTAGTGCAGAACTTAACAGCGTGGGAACTAACAGCGTGGGAACCTATGACGTCACGCCACATTCCACATTTCGGCAATACTAATTAAATAATTTACGAGAACGTTTATTTATCGTTATTATCAATTAGAAAAGGAATCTCACAGGATATAAACAAAGAAGAGACGAAATGAAGCTTATGTTAATAAAATTGAAAGAAAAAGTTGGTCTGACGAGAATCGAAAATGGCTGACCTGACCACACAATGGAAATTAGAAAACGTTATTTGCATCCGGCAACAACGTGAACATCTGAATGAATAAATTGAAACGAATACGACCTAATCGCAGATAAAATCACGAGCAATAGGATTATTACAAAATCATAGATCCTGCGAGTCTGTATTCAATAAATTTAAGTTTTTTAACTGTAAGCTCAAAGCATATCTCACCTTTGTTAAAATAGTAGGAGACGAAGAGGGAGATGCCGGTGTACATGTAAGAATAACTTCGCCGTGAAAATTACTCAATCTCAATAAGTTTAAAACAGCTGGTGTGTCATCCCATAACCATTGACTATAACAGATATTATAGTCAGTAATATATCACTGTAACGTTTGCAACGTTAGGAGAGTAAGTAAAACAATGCGAACGATTTCATATGTGTGCGTTATTTTCACATTTTAGGGGTATTAGAATAGAAATAGAACATCATTTACAGTGAATTATCGTGTAATATATCACGGTTTGTCGTTCAATTGTATACAATAATTTCTCTCGCCCTTCGGGCTCGTGAAATTATTGTTTACAATTGAACTCCAACCGTGATATATTACACGATAATTCACCGTAAATGATGTTCTATTTCTTAAATGAGAAGCATGCCTAAACTACTGTCCAGTCATTCATCTGAACATCCACCCATCAGAACGTCCGCCCGTCCGTCCGTCCGTCCATATAGCCATATATCCGCCCGTCCGTGCGTTCGTACATACGTCCGTCCATCTGTATGCGTTTATGTCTGTCCATTTCCATTCAATCGCAGCTTACTACGTTGTATTATGGTGTTACCGAGCTTGAAACCCCTTTCATATACTCTTACTACAACTGTGGAAAAACATTTAAGAATTTGAGTTCCGATTCTACTCTTACATATACTCTTGCTACAACTTGCTAACTATAGAAAAAAATATTTAAGAATTTGAGTTACGAATTTGAGTTACGATCAATATTTTTCTAAGGGACACAGGTGTTTAAAAAGAACACCCGCCTTTCGAATTATTTGAATGTCAGGATATGCAAAATGTCAAACGAACATTTATTAAATGTTGCATACGGTATGTCCTTCTCAGTCGTTTCAAAATGTTTAATATTGCAATTATATGAAGCAAGGGCCTACGCGTAGCTACGCGCCTGAAATATGTCACTAATTCATTGAAATGTTTCATAGTGGGACTGGGTATAGTAAAACAAACAGTGAAACATGCAGGGGTGTAGCTGCCTGAAATGCATATATACGCCCGACAAACTAGGTGGGTGGGGGGCATGCTCCCTCTGAGTTTTTTTCAGACATATCTATGTAATGTTTGTAATGGTGTTTTGGCGTATCTGACAGAACACTTGAATGTTATTTAAACAAATATCTTTTGACAAATTAACATTTGAGAAAGTAGAATTACCTATACTGTAAAATAAAATAAATAAATAAATGTTGACCCTTAAATCTACATGGCAAACAGACATTATACATCCTTGTTTTACTGATTATGCCTTCCCGAAGGGAGGGCATATTGCTTTGCAAATGTCCGTCTGACTGTCGGTCGGTCGGTCGGTCGGTCCATCCCGGAGTCTTCGCGATAACTCAAGAACGGCTGGCACTACAAACTCGAAACTTGGCAGGAATGTTTGTGTAATGGTCTAGATGTGCACCTCCCCTTTTGGGTAGATTCGCATAAGAACATATTAAAAAATTGTCGGTCGGTCGGTTCATCCCAAAATCTTCTTGTCTTTGCGATAACTCAAGAACGGCTGGCACTACAAACTCGAAACTTGGCAGGATGTTTGTGTCATAGTCTAGTTGTGCACCTCCCTTTTGTGATATTTTCCCTTAAGAAATGTGGTTGCCATGGTAAAAAACATGTAAAAAAAACACTAAAAATCGCCTGTCTTCGCGATAACTCAAGAACCGCTTGAACTACAAACTCGAAACTCGGCAGGAATGTTTGTCTCATGGTCTAGTTAAGCACCTCCCCTTTTGGGTATATTCACATAAGAAATGTGGTTGCCATGGTAACAAAATTTGTAAAAAAATCACTAAAAATGGCTTGTCTTCGTGCGTTTTTAGACTAAAATCGTCAAAATCTGGAATTATTTTTTAGAAAAATATATTTATTTGAATTGATGGAATCTTTCTCAGAACGCATCTCGACGTGTCCCATCATATAATTTATGGATCCGATACTTAAATATTGAGATTTTGGGTAAAAATGTTAAACAATTGAATAACAATTGCTGATTTCTGTAATACATTGGGGATATTTAACTAACAATTATAAATATATCTGATACAATAGAAAAAAGAAATATTGTAACCATTTTGAGCAGGGTAAGGTCCAGTGATTAAGTAGAAAAAAGTCCAAAACCTCATGATGTTTGGAAATGCTTTAATTTTGAGGCGAAAAATGTGTATTTTGTCAAAAAATCGCCGGAATCTGGAATTATTTTTTGAAATTAGTTTAAACATAAACTGAAGCAATAGAATGTTACACAGCATACATATTCAAGTTTTTCCTGACACAATATATAACATATGTGCTGAAATATTGGCATTTTAGGGCAAAATGTTGGAAAAAATGACAAAAATCACTGATTTCTGTAATCCATTGGTGGTATTGGGTTAAAATATAGAAACAAATTTAATACAATTGAATAAGGACACATTGTAATATTTTTGGATAGACAAAAGAGTATGATAATGGACCTTTGGAAGGTCCCATAATTAAGTAAGAAACAGATCCCGAACCGTATGATGCTTGAAAATACCCTATTTTTTAGGCGAAAAATGTGTATTTTTGTCAAAAATCGACGGAATCTGGAATTATTTTTGAAAAATAGTTTTAAACATAAACTTATCAAATTGAAGTAATACAATGTTGCACAGCATACATATTCAAGTGTTTCCTTGCATCATATATAACATATCTGCTGAAATATAGTTGGAAAAAAGGACTAAAATCACTTATTTCTGCAATCCATTGGGGGTATTGGGTTAAAATCTAGAAAAAATATATAATACCGGTACAATAGAAAAATAGACTGTAAACTAGTAGGAAAAACCCCTCACCCCAGGGGAATTTTGTAAACCCTATTTTTCTGAAAGCCCATAATGTGTAGAGCATTTTGGAACATGTACGTGTACCAACTGGCGACGTGGACTTAACCACGTTACCGGCATTGTACTTAGAGCTATATACAAATATACGGCCACTGGGCCGACCCACATATTTTGCGACACAACGGGACCGGTGGCCAACCGTCAGCAAAGGTCCCCAGTACATGTGGCACTCGGTCGCTAGTCCATATTAGGGGAAAGGCTACACGAGTTCGAGTCTCGAACATGGTACATGAGAGCTATATATAGTTATATAGAAAGAAATATAAAAAGATCGGACAGGGGAAGTAGCATTCAAGGAGGACAGTCAACCACAAAACACAGAAACAAACACGCAAACAGACAAACAAGAACATAAAAGTAATAATAAAAGCAAACGACATCACAAACATAAAAGGGTTGACAATAGGGCTACCGCCTTGGAACGGTCAGTGGCAAAGTAGGCCACTGGGGGTTTAAACCGGTTCTAGGGTGCACCAAACCTCACACTTACCCTACTTCATCCCATTAAAACAGGACAGTGTAAATAAAGAAATCCCCGCCATGATCTAATCTCTAACCAACAAGGCAGCATCAATAGGCAATATAAGTAAAACACAAATATGCTCGTGTAAATATAACATAAAAAAAAACAATAGCCTAGAAAGCCACAATGAAGGTGCTCAATGACTTGGCAGAAGCCAGAGCAACAAGAGATTAAACCATTAAAGGCACGACAAGAAAGATCATCGACAAACATCAAACGCCACCGTCCCAATGGGCCGGATATAACGTTGAACGACCTTCGGCCGACGGCCGCTGGGCCGACTTACAGGTTGACACAACGGGACTAGTGGGCAGCCGTCGGCAAAGGTCCCGCCCGCAACGCGTGGCATTCAATCGCTTAACTGTATCCGTGGGGAGGCTACCCGAGTTTGGGTCTCGAACCTTGTAATTCACCTAGAGCTTTATACAGTAAAGTTATATATGTATAGAGGGAAATAGCGTTGAGCGACCCTCGGCCGATGGCCGCTGGACATATCCACATATTTTAAATGTCGGCAAAGGTCCCCGCTATGCGTGGTACTCGTTCCCTATGCCTTATCAGGGTGAGGACTACCCAAGTTCGAGTCTCAAACATGGCACATAGAGCTATATACAGTTATATAGAGAGAAATAGCGTTGAACGACCTTCGGCCGATAGCCGCTCGGCTGACCCACATATTTTTTGACACAACGGGACCGGTGGCCAGCCGTGGGAAACGGTCCTTGCTACGCGTGGCACTCGGTCCCTAGGTCGTATCAGGGGGAAGGCTACCTGAGTTCGTGTCTCGAACATGCCACCTAGAGCTATATAGTAAATAGCTTCCAGCGACCCGCAGCCGACGGCCGCTGGGCCAACCCAAAGGTTTTGTGACACAACGGGAACGGTGATCAGCCGTCGGCAACGGTCCTAGCTACGCGTGGCACTCAGTCCCTAGGTCGTATCAGGGGGAAGGCTTCCCGAGTTAGGGTCTCGATCATGGCACCTAGAGCTATATACAGTATAGTTATATAGAGAGAGCGACCCACAGCCTACGGCCGCTGAACCGCCCCACAGGTTTTGTGACTCAACGGGAACGGTGACACTCTGTCGCTAGACCTTATCAGGGGTAGGGCTACCTGAGTTCGGGCCTCGAACATGGCACCTACAGCTATATACAGTATAGTTATAGAGAAATAGCTTTGAGCGACCCTCGGCCGACGACTGCTGGGCCGACCTACATATCTTGTAAAGTTCGGCTAGTATACATATGCATATAAACACAGTCTAATTAACATTTTGATATATAGAAACACTTACTGACAGACTAACACCAGTTTTGACAGCAACCTATTTGCACTAAAAATAAGTTTTTTTTGGTAATGAATGTGGTGTAACGTAAATTACAGAATATTTTCATTAAGTTTGAAGCGCTTCTCAACTTATATTAATAATAGTACATGTATTATGTTTTTTACATTTGTTTTGATTTAATTTATATTCAACGTTTTTAATGTACATTGAAATTTTAATTGTAATGTAAGGCAGCATAGTTTACATGCACGTTACTCACTAAAGCCCAACACTCAGAATTGATGGCACACCTGTCTCATTTTGAAACTTAATGTATGTTCTTTCAAAAAATCATACCCTACAAAATCCCCATGGGGGAGGGGGGTCTAAAGCCAGCTCAAAAACTAGTACATGATGTGTTGTATTTGTTCGGGAGGTTCTGTCACAGGATGAAACCTAGTGGTTGGGGCTAACTCAGGAAAGAATCAATGACGGTGAATGCATTTACATAAGTTTAATGCAACTTTTGAAATATGTTTAATATATATACAATTATCTAAAAAAACAAGCGAATACACAGATAAACTATGAAAAGAATGTTCTCATAAACGTTTAAGACGTTCTTGGTATTGTTATAAATACTGAATGTATAAGACACTAAAGTGTTGTTAAAGTTATAACAATGTTGATTTATGATCTAGCGCGATAACTGTGATGCGCGAGAGCTCATGAAGATGATGATGCGCGAATCCAATGGGTGATTGTCATCAAATGCCTTCTGTAAGGGTTGATGACGCGATGTAATGATGGTTAACCTCCACTGAGAATGTGGGTGATGTTCCTCCAGTGAGAACTGATAACGGGCCCACTTTGTGTCCCGGGGGTTGTCGCTACTAAAACCTGGCCATGCTTCGCAGGTACGGGGACCGTCTCCACCGCTCGTTACGTTAATCGTGGAAGCGTAGCTCCACTCCGAGGCTTACATCCACACCTGGATGGCTAATATCCAACCCTGGATGGCTTAGGCTGTAATTATAGATGTCGGTTGACAAACATAACAATCTTGCATAATTATCATTACCCAAACAAATCATTATTCAATAAATATATGTAAGCTTTACTAATGATGAGTAGCAATGTATACATATTCTACAACGCCATGTATACGCCATGTACGTCGCTGTTAATCAATGCCCCTAATACATGTAATATAAACATTATCAAATCACTCGTATATTACACTCACTGAGTTATGCATGCACGCATGTCAACTAATTACCACATTATACAACGCTAGCATACGCGTCGAACATTTATCCTAGTCACTCATCTCATTGTTAACTAATGTTAACAATCGTGTATTACAATCACTGAGTTATACGCCAACATTAACTAATGCACATATTATCCACTGTTATCAAATTAATATTGTTTTACAATTAATGATCAATTACAATAATTACATATAATAAAGTAACTTCAAAATCATATGCTAGTCTAAAGTTAATGTATGAGAAACATCAAAGCTAACCGGATGTCGTAACCGCCAACCAAGATGGCGCCGCCCACTGAATACAAATGTACGATGAAAGTTTTAATAAAATAAATACTGACCACAAATTGCCTGTGAATTTCGCCGTCCAACCTCTGTTCCAAACAAATCAACTATCAAGCAATCTCGGCCAGAACTAGCAGACAATGGGTTTTATAGCAAACATTACGCCCAAACCATTATATCCCCCGTTCAGTCCGTGACATACGTGGCTAAATTCGCAGTATTAAAATCTACACGAGAGGCCCCTTACGCATTTTTGCCGTTTAAGGAAGATAGACCTATACGTTAACATGCATTAGCACAAAACTTAACTTATGACACGGCCTCTCTGGCGGCCACTTAAAATGTGCACGCTTTTACGTGTTACATGAATATAACATGGAGATTGTGAATTTGTTTCAACTCAACAATAGATTAGGGTGTAACTAACAACTTACAAGAGCTATGTACGACCAATACGCTCTACCCGTGACATTTTGTGACAGGTTCTGTCATGTCATTTTTTAACAAATTCCCATAAGCTATCAGCTAGAGCAGGCTTGTTTGCTTATAAAAGCAAATAAAACGTCAGCGTGCCATCCACTCCTTGGAAACATATGATGGGTCAATGGCAATATCGCCAGGTGAGAGTAGGAATGTTCCATAGAAGAAAGACGGCACTTTTTTCTCTCATCTGGTGATATGTCTTTGTAACATGTATGTTTAAATTACTTTTTGAAGAAAAAAATACAGATTTCGTTTATATTTTATTAAAAACACATTTTCCTCCAACAAAATAAAGCAGCATTTACCATCTTCTTATGGGTTTTCTGGTATATTATTGCACATTGGACTGCAGAAATGTTATAAAAAAACATTTCTGTTCTTTCTTTGCAATTTTAATTTTTTCCCAATACCTCAATCATTATGCCTCAATGCATTACAGAAATTAGCGATTTTAGTCATTTTTTCAACATTTTGCCCTAAAATATAACTACTTGAGCATATATGTTATATCTGATTCAATAAATGACTTGGATATGTATAGTGTGCAATATTCTATTGATTCAATTTGATAAGTTTATGTTAAAACTATTTTAAAAAATAATTCCAGATTCCGTCGATTTTTGACAAAAATACACATTTTTCGCTTAAAAATTAAGGTATTTACAAGCATCATACGGTTCGGGATCTTTTTCTACTTAATTATGGGACCTTCCAAAGGTCCATTATCATACTCTTTTGTCTATCCAAAAATATTACAATGTGTCCTTATTCAATTGTATTAAATTTGTTTCTATATTTTTACCCAATACCCCCAATGGATTACACCAATCAGTGATTTTTGTCATTATTTCCAACATTTTGCCCTAAAATGTCAATATTTGAGCACATATGTTATATATGATGCCAGGAAATATTGAATATGTATGCTGTGCGACATCCAATTTGATAAGTTTATGTTCAAACTAATTTCAAAAAATAATTCCAGATTCCGACGATTTTTTTACAAAAATACACATTTTTCGCCTAAAAATAAGGCATCTTCAAACATCATGCGGGTTGGAACTTTTTCTATTTAATCACTGGACCTTACCCAGCCCAAAAAGGTTACAATATTTCTTTTTTCTATTGTATTAAATATATTTTTAATGTTTAGTTAAATATCCCCAATGTATTACAGAAATCGGCGATTTTATTCAATATTTTAACATTTTTACCCAAAATCTCAATATTTAAATATCGGATCCATAAATTATATGGTGGAACATGTAGAGATGCGTTCCGAGAAAAATTCCATCAATTCAAATTGGTTCTAAAATATTCCAATTCTTTTTCTACAATTCCAGATTTCGGCGATTTTCGTTTAAAAACGCAACGTTTTCCCCCAAAACTCACTAAAGCCCCAATGCTTAGATGGCACACATGTCTCATTTTGAAGCTTAAAGTATGTTTTTTCAGAAAGTTATACTCTACAAAATTACCCCTGGGGTGGGAGGGGGAGGGTCTACAGCCAGCTCAAGAACTAATATCTCGAAATCGCATTATTTGTTCCACTTTTACCTCAAAAATCACGCCATGTTTCCCCTATTGAAGGGCTGGGCGTCTTCTTTGTAACCAGAGGCCCCGGGTTCAATCCTCCGTGGTGCAACTGAGTTTCGTCGGTGTGTTCTTGGGCAAGACACTTTCCCTTAGCCTCGCCCGTCGGATGGGGACGTAAACCGGGCGGTCCCGTGTATCGGTCTATCCTCCGAGCACGTTAAAGAACCATAGGAATCTATTCGATAATAAGAGTAGGGCACGGTTCCCGGATTCCTATGTATCCTTCTCCTCTCTCTGGGCCGGCTCTAAATAACCTATACTGTGTTGATGAGCCGTTAAACAACATTCAATTCAATTCAGTTCTTCTCCTATTTCTGAAAAAAAACACAACCTGATACTGTATGTTGTATACACTTTAGTGTCACGTCTTGAAAGAATCGAATCCAGAAGATTTTATGCATGTGTAACTTATCGCTATAAGATGTTTGTGTTACCATCCAATGCTGGTTGTCAATGCCTGACAGAATAATATACTATCAGTCACAGGCAGACACTTAAATATACAAAGGATGAATAACATGTTTCTAGATAAGACCACTGCTATACGACTTAATTTATCATATTCAACTAGAGCCAATTGTTTCATTTTATTCTCGGAATTCAGTTTTAACCTCTACTTAGATAACGTTACTATCAAATAATTTAGATTAGCATTAACTAGACTTAGAGTGTCATCTCACAGACTTGAAATAGGGCACGGAACATGGCACAAACCTGCAAAAATACCATTTTCAGAAAGAAAATGTAAACTTTGTAATTCTTTAGAGGACGAGTTTCATTTTATACTAGAATGTCCACTTTATCATGATTTTAGAGAGGTGTCTGTTAAAAAGTTTTATTGGAAAAGGACAAATATACCCAAATTCATAGAATTGTTGCAATCAAAAAATGTTAAAATTGTTAGAAATCTCGCTATTTTTATTTTTAAAAGCTTTCAAAAAAGAAACGAAACTTACGATTTAACATAAGAGAATTCCTCCTCTTACTTGCTTATTTATCATATAATGTCAAATGACATACCTGTCTGTTGTGAAAAGTCAATTACTTTTCTACATTGATATAAGCTTTACCTTAAGATAATGAGAAAATATAAGGTTATAACGATTATATGTATAAATATATGTTTGAAAATAACAAACATGTATTTACAGTTGGACAATAATGAATATACTACATACTAGTAATACTGTTAAAATTGATGACTGCAAACCATTGACTGTGTAATTATAAATAGTATGTGTATTTTGTATTGTATACTGATAGGCCATTTGGTCTTTTGTATTAATAAAATTTATCTACGACATGTCAATCGTGGAAACCATCCTCTTTGCTCGACATGGAAATCTCATTGCACAACAGAAGATAATTATATGGTAAAAATATGATTTTGTTTTGTGTACTCATTTAATTCTGATTGTAAATGCCCGACAGAAAATGCACATATCAGTCACAGACAACCATTTAGGATAAAAGACACTTTTTTTTCCTAGGGAGACTGTTTTCCTGTATTTGTCAGTTGGACACAATCTCATCCTTGCTTTTTACAGGAAACAACATGATAGCCATTCAAAAGCTCCAAATATGGTACATGGGACACTACTGCTTATATCCACATCCACGCACTAGATATTTGAAATTAAGAACATATTTAGGCATTTAGGTACTTGCCTGATGGCTTCTGTTTTTGTATTTAGCTGTCTATGTTACGTATACATCTTTATTTTCTTGTACGACCCATCTGTTAATCAATACATTTAGCACGGATGTATTTTGAAATACCTTCCGGTATTGCAGCTTTTAATTAGGCCTTGAATTCACCAGTCATTCTTGAGAATATTCTTAGACTTAGTCCAAGTATGCAAATTGCAATCACAAATATTTCTGTAAGTTTAAAGTATAAACGTTCATAAGAAGCGGCTGTGTATACATATGATACATTCTAATAAATAGCCACTTCAATGAGTTGATAAGAGTCCATTAGTTAACAAATGGCAAATGTATTAGGAAAATAACTCCTTCATTAGCTTACCAAAGACTGCATAAAAAATATCGTATAACATTCTAACAAATTAAAGTTGTTTAGGTCATTTCATTTTTTATAAAACCTGAACGTAACCATACAACTGCGATGCAAAGCATCAATTCGCCAATAGTATTGATGGTGAAATATCATTGCTTTGAAATGGCATTGCCTTGAAGTATGATTCATGTTTTTTATCGTGTAATATCATTGAAAATGAGTAAACAACGAAGAATAGAAATTGAAATCTGCCTGAATAATTGTACATTATATTGTGAGCATTTGCTTTTAATTGATCACAGTGTGTGCTTTAGCGATTGTCAGAAATGACTGATTATCCACTGTAAATCCAGTCTGTCTCTTTCATTTATTTTGTTCAGCTTAATATGGCAATGTTTTTATTTGTAGATATATGCCTTAATTGTACTCATTATGAGTATGTGTGGTATATTTAACATAAAAATCCGTATAAAGTCAAATTCCAATAAAACGAGTGCTACTCCATTAAAATTGATGGAATAACGCGCCGTATCACACAATGTTCACACAATCGCAGGATCCGGTAATTGCGAACGAACAAACTGACATACCGACAGACCGAAAGACCTCCGGTAAACCGGTAGGAGACTTATAAACAAATGGTCCAAACGTTAATTTCAACGCACTGCATGTTTAGTGGTTGCCCCATTTACAGTTCGTCACTATGCTTTCCTCTATGATTGTGCGATGTACTGATACGTTGTGAACCCTATGATGACGTCTACCTAAAGCATGCAAGGACTGATACTGTGTAATGCTTGTCTTCACTCTAGTCGTGTCGTGCCCTTAATGGTTTATTTTCTTGTTGCTCTGGTTTCTTCCAAGTAATTGAGAAATTGCTTTGTAGCTTTCTATACTTTTTTTATATTCCTATGTACATGATCATCTTTGTATAATACATATATTGTCTATTAATGCTGCCTAGTTTGGTATCTGATATAGCCTGGAGCGGATTTCTTTATTTTAACTGTCCTGTCTTATGACCATAGGATAAGAGTAAGGTTTGGGTCACCCCAGAACCTGGTTTAAACCGCAGCGACCTTGATGCCATTGACCGCTCCAAGGCGGTACCTTATTAACAACCCTTATATGTTTGTGATGTCGAATACTTGTAACTGTTTGTTTTTTGTATGCGTGTTTTTGATTGAGTGTTCTGTGAATGCTACATTTCCTGTCTGATTTGTATGCGTGTTTTTGGTTGACTGTGTAGTGTGAATGCTACATTTCCTGTCTGATTTGTATGCGTGTTTTTGGTTGACTGTGTTCTGTGAATGCTACATTTCCTGTTTGATTTGTAAGCGTGTTTTTGGTTGACTGTGTTCTGTGAATGCTACATTTCCTGTCTGATTTGTATACCTACTTTTCCCTGATAGCTGACATATATCCTTTAAGTGTGTACCTCAGTTATATTTTCAGATGAATGGAAAACAATAATAAAGAGAACGAACATTTTATATTTTGTTATTTGACGAAAAGACTTTCTTTTAATAAATGGAATATTGAACGGGCTTTAAATATAGAGGATCTTACATGAGTAATTCATTATTGAATTTATTGATCGAGTTGGCAAAATTATATAATGCGATGCTCTTGCCGAGCATTATATCATTTTTGCTAACGAGTTTAATAAATTCAATAATGAATGAGAACGAATGTGAGATTCTATTTATTACATAACTTATAACGTCACATTACGTCAGGAAACGTACATTAGCGTGACGTCCATGACGTCATTAACGTTATGTTGTACTAGTGGATTATCGAAAATATTGAATGGTGTTATTACACTCCAACACCTCATGTTATATGATAAAATAGGATTATTACTATAGTAACTTGTTCTGGAAGTTTGTATCACCTCGAGTAGGTAAATGCCGGATCAGGATCGCACGAGAGGCTTAGCCTCGAGTGTGATCCTGATCTGGCATTTACCTAAAAGGGTTGTTTTATTACCTCTTTACATATCATTAAAATAGAATACATGTATCAAAAACAACAAATTAAAACAAAATTATATAAAGTCAAATTAACTGAAAACCACCAACAGGAAAGACATGAAAACATGTACATTACACGCGCATGAAAAAATGTACATTACATTGCAACAACTACACCTGTGTTCATTCCACGTCATATTCTGGTGAATTTACCAACTGACATAATCTTACATTAATTATTAAACCCACAATGTTCACAAACGCACAAACAAACATTCTGATAGTTCACATTTCATGTTAAAAAAATCCATTGTTCTTAATGTATTACTAGCTGGACAATACCGAACATTCCAATCTGACATTTTCAAAAATCTATTTTTAGAGTAGCATACTGATAACCTGTAGTGTGAAACGGGTTGCTGTATTCCATTGTAAGAAAATGAAGGTACTATGTATATATCATTGATAGGTATATAATAAAATAAATTATTAATAAACACAAACACACTTTATCTTCAACCGAAGATACCAAACAAACTAGTACGTCTTCCGGTAAACATGTACGGTCTCTGAATACATCGTTTACCAATGCATTATATGACAAAACAATTGAACACAGGCCTTAGAGTGTAACAATTATAACAAAAAGTGTGCAAAAGAAGCAGTATACATTTACAAATAAAATATATATCTAACCAGTTATTCTCTCTTTGAAATTATTTCGTTACTATTAGTAAAACGAACGTATAGTGAAACGTGAGTTCGAATTTGACAAGCTAAGTTACTTAAACAAAATAAGATTTATTAACAAATTATTCTGCAAGCACATTTATGATATTTAGGTATTAATTTTGCTATAATTGCCAAAATGATATCCTGTCATTCGAGAAGCTTTTAAACAAAGCCACCCAAAAATGAAATGTGGATTTTAACAGGAATAGCTGTGAATTTGAAAGCTCAAAACAGCCTGATCACGTGGACAAAACCATTGGATGGAACTGTTGGTCGAACTAGTCATTGAATTCAATGCATTAAAAAAATGCCAATATATGTTATATATATTTATATAGTAGTCATGCCAGTAAGTGTCTTCCCGAATCGTCACACCAAAGACAATGGTAGTCGCTTTTTATTACGTAGAGCCCTGACAGCTCTAGAAGATCGTAAACTATCCATTCATCAATGTATAAAACTCTAGTAAACTAAAAATAAATTAATTACAAAGTGTAAGTAGTTGAAGCTTAATTAAAGCTAACATTAGTCAATTAATATCTTCCAATCAGAACAGCGACACGCGTTAGGTGCATAGGTGCAATAAATAAACGCAGGTTAGTAGATGCAATTGTTGCGACATAATGATTGGCTAATGGCATGTTAGAGTGCGGCATGTGTTAGAGTGCGTGCGCATGTTAATGACGGTTTATAGGAAGACTTCCATTTGTTTTAACGTTCGTAAACATGCATACATTCGACAGGCATTCAGCAGCTGGAAATGGTTTCGGGATAAGTTTTATGCAAAGGTCACGATCAGATTTTGAGTGTATGAGGCACAATGTTTTTATTTTAAAAGTGCCTAGAAATTCATGATGCAACTTTGACACTGGATGAATTGGCGTTCATTTTGTAGCATTTAACTTTGACATCCCACACGCAGAGCTCATTTAAGCAACATCAAACGTTTGAATTCTGCAATGGTAAAATAGAGAAAGATAATACAGTTCTTAGCCTAACAACTGTAGCAAGGTCATGCTTTACAACAAAGTGTTTTTATTTCACATCTGACTTATTCTTACATATATGTATCAGTAGTTTCCACCATGTGGTGATCCGTTATTTTACAGTGTTGTATCTAACAAATGTTTTCTTTCCCCTGACATAATAAAAGAATCCATATTTTTAACTGTTTGTAATGATATTCAGACCCTAGGCTCAAACAGTTCTCATATTACCATCCATAGGGAGACAACTTGTTTTACAGTCTTAAATCCATTTCCCCTTACTATTATCCATCGGGTGACAACTCGTGCTGTAGTCCCAAAAGAACAACATTTCCCCTTACTACCATCCATCGAGAGAACACAGTTGTTCGAAGGTCTAAAAATATATTTCCCCTTACTGCTATCCATTCGAAGAAAACTAGTGTTGTAGTCCCCCCCCAAAAATAACATTTCCTTTTATTATCATCCATCGGGAGACAACTCGTGTTGTAGTCCCAAAAAACGTTTCCCTTTACTAACATCTGTCGGGTGACAACTCAAATTCGACAGAAGAAACATACATTTCCCTTTACTACCATCCATCGGGAGACAACTCGTGTTGTAGTCCCCCAAAAAAGTGTTCCCCTTACTACCGTCCATCGGGAGATAACTATTGATATCGCCCCAATAGTCCATTTCCCCTTACTACCGTCCACTGAGAGACAACTCGTGTTGTAGTCCCAAACGGTGATTTCCTTTTCCTATCATCCACCCGGTGACACCTCGTGTTGTAGTTTCCCCTTCAAGCATCTATCGGGAGACAACTCGTGTTGTAATCCCAAATATACATTTCCCTTTACTATCTTCCACTGGGAGATAACTCGTGTTGTAGTCCCATACGATGATTTCCCTTTATTACCATCCATTGGGAGGCAACTCGTGTTGTAGTCCCAAATATCCATATCGCTTTCCTACCCTCCATTGAGAGACAATTCTTGATAGTAACGCACACAAATACATGATTGGGGTACCAGTGTCTAAGGTGTCGATATATGTGTAGATGAATGCGGAACCATACCGTGTCCAAGGAGTCGAGATAGAAATACATGTTTGAGTGACCCGAGTCTAAGGAGTTGATACATGTATAGATGAATTGGGAACTATACCGTGTCCAAGGAGTCGAGATAGAAATACATTAATGAGGAACCATACCATGTACAGAAATATACATGAACTTGGAACCATACAAGGACACAGAGCGTAAATATAGCAAATCATATATATTTTCATTCAATCAAGGGTCATAACTCTGATGTTTCTGTTCAAATTTGGATGTTTATTGAACTTGAACAAGAGTTCATTGATATAAACATCCTGACCAAGTTTGATGAAGATTAGATGAAAAAATGAAGTTGCTAGAGATTTAACAAAGCAAAATATAGCATTGTTCAATAAATCAAGGGCCATAACTCTGGTGACCTGGCTGGATTTCGAAAGTGTCCGAGCTTCACCAGGTAGAGAAATGGCATTTTACAATAAATCAAGGGGCCATAACTCTGATGTTCCTGTTCTTTCGAACTTGTTGGAGCTTTTATTAATATCAATCTGGCCAAGTTTAGTAAAAAATCGAATACAAAATGAAGGTGATAGTGTTCACAATGCTGAATATGGCATTTTTCAATAAAACAATGGCCATTACTCTGGTGTTACTAATCCAATCTGGCTGATTTTCGAACTTATCCGAGCTTTCAATGATAAAAAGATCAAATTAAAAATAAAGCTGCTAGAGTGTCATATTGTCATAAGATTAACGGACGGCGGACGACACGCCATTCCATAACACTGCTGGTCTATGTCGGCATTAATATAACATGCCATAGACAATTTTGTGTAATTTGAACTGTTAACAATATTGAAAAGTGTGACTAAGCGTTATTAAAGACTCATGACACATCATTACCCTTATTTCATGAGGGATATATACCTATCAGATTCCATCTGGTTCATTTTCTGAACTAGGAGTGTACACGAATAACAAGGCGTCCAAAAAGTAAAAAAGAATGAAATGAGGTTTTACACATTATATTAAGTGTTATCATGCATATATGCACTTTTCTGTCTAATAAAGGGTGATCTAATAAATTTTGCTTTATTAGGCACTGACCAATAAAGCAAATCAATGCGGAATCCCTCGGCGTTTATTGAACGTAACGTTATCTGACGTCATGCACGTAACGTTGCCTGACGTCATAAAACAAACAAAAAACAACAACATGGCGGCGTCCTCGATAAGCGTAACATTCTGAGAAATAGGTAATAATAGCAATTCATAAAGAAAATGTGGATAATCTACATGATAAATAGAATATTATGTCAGTGCCTTTTACAGAGCCTCGCCATTCTTCGTTTTTGTGCCGAGCCTAATAAACTTAATAGTAAAAGGCACTGACATAATATTCTTTATTTATATATTGGAACAACAACCTCAGAAGAAGATGAGATGAAGGATGAAGTTTCCCATCAGGCATGCCGCCCACCAAGAGCCAAACCAAAAAGTAAAATAAAGCGTAGTATTGCTGCTATACCTTTATGACGACCTAAATAGACATTTAGCAATACTATGGTGGCATATTTCTGCCACGAGATAGCTAGATAAATGATCGTGTATATTTTGCGATAATGTTAGTTTTTCTCTTTAATTTTCAACAATCTAATCTAACAAAACTTGCTGCCCACTTCTGTCATCACGTTAGCACAATAGTTAACGCGATTAGAATTATCATAAACATTTGAAATTTCGTTTTCGTAATATTTTGACTAATTATCATAAACACACGTTACTAGCTACTAGTTAATCTTTTGTTTTCTTAATAATTCTGAATAGCTATCGCGAAAATGCTCGTCTCGCTGCAGTTTAGATATCTACAAATAGACCGTTTATAAATAACCTGGTCGAGGGTAAAAGTCGTACCATACCGAAACCAAAATGATTACCATTTATATATGGGCCTACTTTTCATACGATGTAAAAATATCAAGGTGATTAAATTTATATCTATTATTATAACATATAGTATATAATATATGCAAAATAACTAAAACAATAAAAAGCTGTACAGACAGATTTAGTTGCAACTTTAAGAATACAATTAAAGGCTTAGGGATATATAATTCTGTATATGCGTAATTTTAATTTAATACTCAGTATTTAATATTAGTCCACTACCGGTGTCATTGGATTCTAATAATATTATACAAATATGCTTACACCATGAGACAATTTGTCGCAACCAACAATAAGATACCTACCCTCAAGTTCAAGGTTACTGGCAAAGAAGCAATAGTCGTCATGAAAAGTAATCTTTTTCTTATATATCTCACTACAATGTATTTCTAACAATTGATATTTCCATAAAATAACGGTTACCCCGAAACTATTATCTATGCTGACTAGCATACATATTTGTATAATTTTGTGTCCGGAAAACCAATTTAAACATCCTGAAATTCCGGATTTGGAAGGATTGCATATACCGTTCAGATTTCTTCAAAGGGAAGTAACAATGTTGCACTTAATACGTAATTTAATGAACGCATTGTCTCCCTTTGATACTAAGTTATTTAGCAAGTGCTTATTTCGTGTCGTTCGAGTATAAAAAATCCCGTCTAGATTTTTATAATCGAGCCATCTTGTATATATGCGCGCGCATCCCCACGTGACGATGTTTACAAATTAAGTGCACATTTGAGACTGCGGTCATTTTTACGGTAAATATTTACTTTTTGGCGTATTTTTTCTTGTTTTTGTATTTAGATTAAGCGCTCATGCATTTCTGATAAAACATACTGAAAAAATCCCATTAAAATTAAAAGTTGTAACAGAATGACAGCTATTGCTTCTCGACGACTATTGCTTCTTTGCAAATTCACATACATTTTCACAGATTTTGCAATGATTAACTTTAACCTTCATGCCCAAACCGGTAGGGAACATTGCCTTGTTACTTTTGGTTTAAACTTATGCTAATGAGTTTGTGGTAATACATTATTCGCGGAACGGCAACCACTTTAAAATGGTTTTCATAATTGCACATGGTAAGGTAGCAATGAACAATTTCTTTGAGTTTTTCACTTTGATAACTACATATGGTGGCAGTGAAACGTTTATATGTGTTGTTATGCAGACGCTAACGCACACGCATCTCTTACATGTGTACACTTGTATTTATGTGCTGATGTGTACTTCTAGCACGTCGTGCTACAAAGGTGAATATGTAATCAATATGTAACGCATGTCAAGGATTTGACCAGGGCGAAGCGAGGTCGCCCACCTTGATTCAAAATGTTTGGTAGGAAGAAACCGATGATAAAAATTGAGAAAAAAAAGTTTCTGTTAAGAAAGGAAAACGGTCGTGGTGTGTTTACGTCTTCCTGACAACATTAGTTTTTCAATATTGTTTAAACACCCGTGACTTGATTGGTTATCATGTTAAACTTTGTTCCCAGTTCCAACCCAGATATAATGCTATTTTCTCTCGGCAGCTATTTTACGCTTGCGTAAAACCTTGCTTGTGTCTATTTGTAATGCTTAATTTATAGTATTAAATAAGTTTACATCTATGTTTATGATAGAAGTCAATGGAATGATAAATGGTGAACATTATGTACATTGCTGCACGGTACGTTACGGTACGGGAAATGTTTTGTAATGTTTACACCATAGAAACATTGTTTATATATATTATAAAATCATATATTTATTTTTAGTATAATTACATCTGTTTTATCATACATTATATAAACAATATTATACATATCACTGATCACTTTCATAGACACTATTAGCCATTATAATTTCCTTGCCAGAGCACCTGCCATTTTCGATAGTTTTCGTTGTAATACGGACTGTACGGTACTGCGTTTACGACCAACCGGATACGGGTATCGAACTATTCGTGATAAGAAACTATCATGGTGACAGAAGTGAGCATTATCGTGGCATTTAACATCATAAGTTAATGACATTTAGATAGTTTTATCTAACAAATTTTATAAGATTTTCGTGAAAATTCATCATTATCTCGAAAAAGTCATGCTACTATCTCGAAATAATCGTGATAACTATCTAGGTATCTAGTGGCAGAAATATGCCACCATACAATACTTACCAGAAATAATACAGTAAACAACATTATATTTATCAACGAGGAGCATTACTACTAATTCAAAACGACGGATGCCCACATCTACACACTGACTCGGCCAAGTTCTGGTGCCAGCAATGCATATACTAGTAATAGCGAAAATAGTCTACACAAATAATAAAAGGGACGGTACTCCAACTAGAATTGCTGATGTGCAATTTTAAACAGAAATTGATAACCATCACAACCCATATAATATTACCCTTAAAATGTATACTGTTTGAAATTTAAAAGAAAGGTTCTAGGTATTTGTTTTTTAAAACAAACAACCGTCGCAGATGATCTAGACTAAAGCAATTAAAACCATACACGGTGCTTGTCATCAAACAATACGCCGCGGAATGGTACTGCGATGATATTGCGGATCATCCGGATGTTTATACTTCTGTTTGTTTGTTTGTATGGTGTTTTACGCAATTTTCAACACATGTAAGGTTATATGTGACGGTCGATTTTTTGTGGTGGAGGCAGACCACCCACTTTTTCTGAGTAGAACCAGTACTGTACACCTCCCGCCATCCGTAGGAATCGACACTTCCTCACTTACAAGTCGAGCTCCCAGTGGGATTCGAACCCGCAGCGGGAAGAGGCGAAGGTTTACAACGCAATGTCGTTAACCATTCGGCCACGGAGACGCTTACACTTCCGTGATTTCTAGAACAGAACAGAGCACACTTTTCTTGACTTGTACGTTAAGTACATCATCATATAGACATGTTTGAGGAAAATAAAAACAACACTGGGTAGGAAATTATTCCCACTTGCCGAACAACTTTTTTGAGCTTGAAATATATTTTAGGCTAGTTTTATTTCATTTTTTTTTAAAGAAATGTAAACTATAGTTTACTCAACCTTATATTCGTATTTTTGTAAACTAATTCCCTCACATATCTGGTAAATATATCACGTGACTATCGGCACTCGTTTATTTACCGATAGGTGAATTGCCCTTGGGATTTATATCCCACAATACGAAACCAATGTTTTTATGATTTAATGTTTTGTATTATTAGTTCGATTATACCTTCATAATCTACTGTGCCGCTGCCGTCTGTGTCTACGTCTGGGATCATGTCGTCAATATCTTCTTCTGTAAGATCATCACCTGCATAATTTATTACAATTTTACTATGAGCAATAAGTTAAAATAATAATGTAAGTGAAAAGTGACATTGGGACGTATATACATTATACAGGGGGTACATTAGGCTTTTTAGTAGGGGTCTAGGACTCCGACCTTAAATAGCAAAATAATAATATTTTCAGTTATAAAAGGCCAGAACATAATGAATGAACCTTAACATTACTCCTTATGTACAAGAAAAATCCTTCTGCACAATAATATTTGCTAACCTAGGTAACACACCAAGGTTAATTTCATCTTTTTAAGCCAGATTTCATTCAAAATCTATGTTGAATTTAAGTTTTAGACCTGGACATCATGGAGCTTATATCATATTTTAATTGATATGTCATTGTTATGAAAAATCGGGCATTGGAACAAGTTTAAATGTTAGATTTTGCTTGAAAAAGCCTGATCAATCCCATTTACCATTTTAATTGTCAACGTACCTAAACTTTTTAGGATCCATCGAAGTTCTGTGACTGATACAACTCCCTTGTTTTGCTTGTCTAGTACTCGGAATATCTCTTTTAATTCTTTTTCCTCTTCGTCGTCTTTCAGCTTTTGTATAAGCCATGTGTTGAAACTTTCCCATGAGAGCAAATCGTTAGCTATAACGGAGAGCGGAATCATTTAAAAAATCAAAGCACTGAAAGTGCTGAATGTTTGTGTAACTGACCTTAAGCTATATTTAGTACCAAGAATGACCTTAAATTGTATGTAGTAGCAAGAAGAGTTATTTTTAGTATATAGGTGAACAATTCTGTTTTTTCCTATCAGAGTTTTTGAAGCTATGCAAATTTGGTTTTTATAAGTCAAATAGATTTATAGATATTTGAGACTGATCATGTTTTTTAATAGCAAACTACCTATACAAGTACAGAGCTTTGCAAAGGGGGCACTCCACAGTTAAATGTACATTTCTCAATTATCAAACACTTGACAAGCTCTTAGCCTGAATCCTTGAGCAAAAATAAATCACATCATCATTGTGTCATACATTTCTTAGAAGACAATAAAATTACCCATGTTTCCATACCAAATAAAAGTATCAAAAAGCATTTTCTGTACAACTTTAGTCCCATTTCTTTAAGATTACCCCACCCCTTAAAACATGCTAAAAATGCAATTTTAGCAATATTTCAAATGTCAATAAATAAAAATAAAAAAATTTCCTACACATATCAGGGTCATGTCTGCACTCATAATGCTCTTGCATATCAGGAAATGCTAAATTTTACATACCTAGTCCGGCATTTTAAAAAGTTATTCCACGCTGATCTCCTCGTCAGTGAAAATCAGCCATTTTAACTACTTTTAGGAAGTTTTTGATTGGTTCACATTTTTCTATTTATAGCCTCCAAAAAACCCAAAGAATGCAAAAATCAATACACCAAAATAAAGTTAAAAGTAATCAAAACTGAAAAAAACATCAAACATGTGCTTCATAATTATTATAAAGACCATCAATGGACCTAAAAGATGCTTAGTTGATTTCTTTCTGATTTACACCATGGACATTCATGCGAAACTGAGGAGTGCCCCCTTAAGGGAAAGTTGTCCGTTAAAAAAAATTGAAACGCCCCTTTTTCCATTTCGCGAATTTATTCCGGACGTCTTGACATACGTATTATTGCGATTGTCCAAAAATTGGCCTAACAGCACCTTTTTAAGATAACACTGAAATAGCCTTTTTAACAGCGTTTTTGCAAACTTTTTTCTTTCGGTCTGTTTTTTTTCCATAGCATGAAAAAGGTCTGAAATTTGCAATCAGAAGTCATTTCCTCTCTAAAAAGTTGCCTCCTATAACCCGATTTATATAAAGCCGCTATCTTATGCGATTTTTTTAATTTTAACGCGACACGACATAATGACGTCATGTGACATGACGTCACCCCACATGCTATTCTATGTTTAACGTCATTTTACTATGACATCAAAATACCATAGCAACCAGTACTTAAATGGGACGTTACCATTAGCAAACTGTACATATACTGAAACAGTGTTATGGCAAACCCAAGAATTACACCAATGGTTAGTTTTTAAATGGCAAAAAGCCCACCTCAGACTTAGAAAATCCTACTAAAATTGCATATACCAACCGCAAGACACATGGGATCTTGAGATATCGCAAGTTAGATATCTCACGATAAGTTGCGATACATCTTGAGAAATTGTAAGATATATCTCTATTTATTTTGTGATATCAATGACTCAAGACACATTGAGATATCTCAAGATAATTATCTCAAAACAACTTAAGATATCTCAAGACAGTTATCTCAAGATAACTTGAGATATCTTGAGATTAATTGAGATATCTCAATACAAATATCTCAATATAAATTGAGATATCTCAAGATAAAATGTGATATCTCAACATGGAGTATCTCAAGATAAATTAGACATATATCGAGATATCTCAAGATACGGTGCATCGCGGAGTATTACAATATACATATTTTACCGAGGTGTTCATAATCTGGGTTTCGTAGCAATGCGGGTTTGCCTTATCGACAAATTACATTCTAACCGAAGTAGTTCTCTTCGCAAACAAACCGAATGGTAACAAAATTTGAAAATATGTTGAAATACAGACAAAAAATCCTTCATTTGACTGTTTTAGTAAAAAAAGGTTTGACCCTTAAGGGGGCACTCCACAGTTAAATGTACATTTCTCAATTATCAAACACTTGACAAGCTCTTAGCCTGAATCCTTGAGCAAAAATAAATCACATCATCATTGTGTCATACATTTCTTAGAAGACAATAAAATTACCCATGTTTCCATACCAAATAAAAGTATCAAAAAGCATTTTCTGTACAACTTTAGTCCCATTTCTTTAAGATTACCCCACCTCTTAAAACATGCTAAAAATGCAATTTTAGCAATATTTCAAATGTCAATAAATAAAAATAAAAAAAATTCCTACACATATCAGGGTCATGTCTGCACTCATAATGCTCTTGCATATCAGGAAATGCTAAATTTTACATACCTAGTCCGGCATTTTAAAAAGTTATTCCACGCTGATCTCCTCGTCAGTGAAAATCAGCCATTTTAACTACTTTTAGGAAGTTTTTGATTGGTTCACATTTTTCTATTTATAGCCTCCAAAAAACCCAAAGAATGCAAAAATCAATACACCAAAATAAAGTTAAAAGTAATCAAAACTGAAAAAAACATCAAACATGTGCTTCATAATTATTATAAAGACCATCAATGGACCTAAAAGATGCTTAGTTGATTTCTTTCTGATTTACACCATGGACATTCATGCGAAACTGAGGAGTGCCCCCAAAGGTAGGTCAGAACCTGATCAAACGGGCTTTCCATTCTTAATGACGTCATGACGTCACAACTGTCTGAGTTGTCTAAGGTGATGCACTGATTGATTTATCAATACAATAACTTGGAACATGCAATCAGTGACAAAAACGAATTTCTGAAATGTCTGACTTCACTGACGTCATGATGTTATGACGTCGGGAAATCATGTGACGTTCTTGCACAACCCGACCCTGAACTCTACAATCTGTAAAAGTTTGGTTCAAATCCGATCATAAATAAAGAATATTTAGCCATAACAAGATTCCCATTATGACGTCACTTGCGGCTATCTTTGATGACGACACGACACAATTTGAAATTCCCCCGATATAAACCCATAGTACATATAACATTAATAAGCATCTTGAACAAGCGGAGAACGCAAGCTATATGACGTAAGCAATGACTTAATTGTTTGTCACGTGACTAATAGTGTATTGAAACGCAGAACTTTGCATACGGGGGCGCACAGTGAAACAGCCTGTAAACATAGCAGCCTGATTACCTTGACCTCCGAGATAATATATAGTGCCCCATCAAAATCGTAAACAATGGGGTTATTGTTGTGTTAGAATCGAAATAATAAATTCGTACCTGTATTTTATCGGTGAATAAAATACAGTTAGTCGTTCGGACGCACTCGTCATTTAATTACTACGCATCCGAACTCCTAACTGTCTTTTATTCACCGATAAAACACAGGTACATATTTATTATTTCTTAAGTAAAACAACATAAAAAATGCAATCAGTGAAAAAAACGGGTTTCAATAACATTGTGACGTCCTTGACGTCAACACGTCATGACGTAGAGACACGTTTTGACGTTCTTGCACAACTAGACCCTGAACTCTACACTCTATGAAAGTTTTGATCGAATCCGATCTTAAATACAGGAGATATAACGACAAAAGATGTCTATATATGCTATATTCCAACACAATAACAATCTAGTGGTGTGTGTCTAAATATGTTTCTTCATTTCGTCTTATCAATAACAATAATTCACTGACATCGTGAATCACTAAGAAACTTTCGAAATAGTCGTTTCTATATACAATTATACATAATAAAGTAAAACTCATGTTGTTTTCACGTTCTATCGGAAATAAAATCAAATAAAACAATGCTGTAACCAGAACGTTTTTCACCAATATATTAGGTTAAATGGCCAAAACAGGCGAGTCCGGCATTTTAAAAAACATTTATAAAAATGGTTTGCATTGATGTGAACTAGTGTTTTATACCACATTGAAAAGCTTAGACAATTCCCTTTCATATCATGTAACATTTAACACAGATATTTGAAGGGTGCCACAAATAAATATCGAAATAGTTTCATAAAAAACGTGTTTTTTGCAACGTCCAGCGATGCAATTATTTTTTTTTTACAGAAAAAGCGAATTCAGAAAAGCGCAAAAAATGAGAGTCAAATATTTCAACACAAAATGGTGACGTCATTTACGTTAACGTACATTCTTTTGTTACTACTTAACGCGCAATCAAAATTGCATTAGTTTGTTTTCGCGGAAAAAAGTATATGGCAATAAAGTAAAATTATCCTGAAAAGAAACAATGGAAATAAAATAAACGAGGACACCACTCAATCACAAACTATAATCAAATGTCTGTCAGATTGGAGAGCTCGGTTTTGTTATTACACTATTGAAGAAATGCGTTAAAATATACATATGAATACGTTGTTAAATGCGAGTAATTTTATTTCACCAGTTGCATGCAGAAAATCGCCATTGTCAAACCATATTTTCTTATTTTTCTATAACAAGAACCGTGTCCGGTTAGATAATAAAAATTTCAGTTTGTTAAGTAACGTGACGCCAAATAAATAATAAAAAAATATGTGTCAAAACTTCATCATGATTTAGGATCGAATATATTCTTCTGATAAAACACCTTCAGATTCTTTTTAATAATTATTATAAAGTGTATACTTATTTTTGTGTGAAATGTTTATATTTCAACTGTGTTAGCCCTGCCCATATTGATGAAAATAACAAATAAACGAATGCGTGAATAAATCCTGCTGCAGCAAACAGCTTTCAATTTTGTATTCCGAAAATCAAAAGAAAAACATTTGGATGAACGTCCAGTGCATCTTTTTGTGTCAAACCATTCACACTGAATGTCAAATCTGTTAGATGGAGGCCCAGTGTATTTTATTTATAGTATTTTATTTGTTTTGAGGGAATATAGTTTGGGTTGAACTATAAAGACATCCGCTCACTAAAATGGAACATTCTGTAATTTCAAATATTATATACATACCTGCGTAAATCGGATGCATTATTATAAACAGATGTGTTGTTTTGTCAAAGAATACGTGAATCATTTTCATCTCAGAAATGAGAAAAATATAAATACAATTCTCACGTGATATTTTTTCTTTCTTATTGATGAAAAAAACAACAATCTAAATAAACATATCCTCTCTCTCTCTCTCTCTCTCTCTCTCTCTCTTCACCGAAGGTCAAATCAAACTAAGATGGAGGCCCGGTGTCAGTTCTTTCAATAACATAGGCCTTTTGGCAACACAATATTGTGTTAAATAGTTGGGGAGGGAAATGAATAATTCAAACTGGGACTTTTTTGAATACACAAATGCGGAATTGCAGACACCCATGGCGACAGCCGCATGCAAAGCTAGAATTTTCCGATATGCTGAAACCATTCCCCGCAGTAGTGTTGGATATTATCGCCCAATATCAGCAATACGGTTCATTCATCAAGTTAGATCCCATGTCCAGGGGTAAATAGTGACTCGTAGTTTGTCGTGTTACTCGTGTGATACAATTAGGAAATGGTACTACTGCCAGTCAAATAGCGTTATTGGAGAAATGTATTTGGATTATAAAGTGATATATTTTTACTTATATCTGAGCATCTGAGTAAAATTTAGTTCCCTCCATAATGCTGTTGTTACTTTTTCATTAAACATGTAAATAGTAGATGGGTACAAATTATTGACAAGCACCCTTAATGGATTTATTATTACAACTTCATTTCCTAAACGTAATGCAAAAACGAACTTAATTTTTGCAATAATTGACGTTTGAGGTCGTCGACGCATGTTACACAATGTGTACCAGTAACGTGCGTGACGTCTCAACATTTAACATAATGGGAAATGTACCAGTTCTGTTCTGTTATTAAAGGCTTTAGAAACTTCGGATAATTCATGTTTTTAAAGTTGCAGATTTATTTATTATTTCAGTGAATTTAAAAGAAGCATATAATATGTGACAGGGAAAAAAACATGGTATGGTATGGTTCGACCAACGATAATTTTCATGCAGCAAAGCATCCGAGATAAAAGTAATAGCATTGGATATATTGGGGAAACCTTTTGATGGCAACTCGTTGGATGTAAAGGTATCAACTATAGGTCGAATGCCACCAAAATGTAATAAACTCTTGATAATCGGAAAACCGTTGGATGGTAAACAAATCGGAAGTCTAAAGGTATCAATTATAGTTTGAATTACACCAAAATGTAATATATAAGATCACTGGAAACTGTAAGAAACAAATAAAAAATATTTAAATATCATAAATTCTGTTTGTGATCGACCAGGTCCGCATACATAAAGCTTCTCAGCAATATCTTAAGTCAAATGTGATCCATTTCTTAAACACCTTTTTCTATCAATTAAAAACATTTTATTAATATTGCTAATAAGGTTATGGATAAATAAAACCTACAGCTAAATATTAATCTGAAAATAGATGGATTTTAGTGTTCCTGGGAGGTTAATAAGGATATTTAAAAACATGTAAATATCTTAAATGTTGACTTAAGTAATATTGTCCACTTAACTTGCTTTATGAATACGAGCCCAGCTGGTATACAAAGGGAAACTGTATACTACATAGCTTAATATGCGACACGCATGGACTGAATGTTGGCAATACATGTGCATGAGTCTAGGCTCTTACCGTCTAAGTCCATTTGATCAGCCCAGAGTTCCAGTTTTTCATCATCTACGGGAAGTGCTAGTGCATTGAATACTGTATCGAGGTCTTTGTAGGCCACGCCTTCTGTACCATTCTTGACGTACAGATCGAACGTCTGTTTTGCGTCTGCAGTAATAACCAGCTATGTACATATAATTTATATTACAGCATCAAAAAACTTTCCCACAAATCTCACATTTATTTAAATTGACAATTACTTTGAAGTGAAATAGATTTAAGTTCTACGTGTTTCTGAGACAATATTGTGTGTCAAATGTTAAATTATACAATGCTGGCATATGCTTTACATGACAGTATGTTTTAATTTAAACATTGAGCCTGAGTTTATTGCAACGAAAGAAACAGCAACTCAAGCCACCCAGACACATCACAGTTTTTGTTTGATACTGTTTAATGCTTATCTATCGAATATACCCGTGTGTTTCCCGCGAAACAATATGGCCTCTGCTTATCCAGACAGAGTGGTAAAATCCCCACTAATTCATTTTTGTCATTTTTGTCATATACATAAGACGTCTTCATTTTTATCCCTGTATTATTTCAGGTGCTACTCGAATAGTGGCAAATACAATGATCGTGGCTCCAGCGGAAAACGGAGAAAGCAGAACTTTCAACAACTCTGTAGTTGCGCGGGTGAGATGGTTCTAGGCCCAATCTGCATATTTTGTATTTCAATGCAAATGGAGGGAGGACCTGAAATGTTCATTCCTCTTGGCCACCACTCAGGCAGCACTTATTTAACCTTGTTGTATTGGTGCGCCGTAACACGAATAGTTTGGAGGTATAACAATGATCTTGTTTCCATGATGTTTATTTCTAATCGCACACCGGCTTCGTGGTCCCGCTGCGATGATTACCCGTCTAGTTTATAAATATAGCGCAGTTTCTAAATTAAGAGATTGCGTGTAAAATCCATCTATTTTCGAGAAGGCACCGTGCCGGTATTCAGTACTGTAACATTGTTGATCATCGATGCTTCATAGCATAGCCTTGATTGTGAAGGTAGAGCTAGTTTATGAAAGTAATAAACTTAAAGCAAATGTGCATTGTTGGACCTCATTTTTCACACATATGGAAGAATCTTCCTCAAATCGAAATTGACTGAAAAAAACAATAATTTTACGAAATGTAACTCTTGGTGATAGTTTAATACTGATTTATCGCCCGCAGATATCGATAAAGCCGCCTCGGACGTTATGTAATTTAGCTTGTCGGCAGTCACACTTGCCCACTTTATGGGGGCAATAAAACATTGGGAATCATTATGTATCTATAGTGACCATATGGAGTGAAACTATAAATGCACTTTAGAAAATTTAAGCAAAACACATTTTTAAAAAATCAGTTTAATATTTACATGAAATACGTTATTATAAACAAGATTTTAATATTAAAGCTATAACTGAGAATAGTTTTTTTTTAAGTGTATTTTTATGGAAATGGCATTATAATAGTGAGAAATTCTATAAAAAGCTGTTTAAAAGTTAAAAATACCATCATTTTTGATATAGCAAAAGTTTCGTTCTGGCTCCTGTTTTGCCTAACATGGAAATACCATCTCATTGGACAGAGAAATACATGTGTAATGGGTTTTTGCATGAATTAAACATTTATGCATACAACTCTTCACGATATATTTTTCTCCGCGTCGTCTGCTTAATGTGATTATCGCAAACAACAACAACAACAACAACAACAATTAATAATTTAATAATTTTAAAAAAATGCTTTCTATAACTAGTGTCATTAACAAAAAAACTATATAAAAAAAAAAGATTAGTGTTTCACCTATTTAGAACCGTTTGCACCTAAGGCTTCAGTTTCGTCATTATGCGATATATTTACACTTAAAAAACACATGTTCGACATATTTTAAGAATTTTATATAGAACATATAAAGACACTAGATGGTGTATTTAACCTCGAAAACAGACCAAAATCCTTTTAACATAAAAATATGAAACTTATATCAAAATAAAGATAATAAATTGTATTTTAAGAAACTGTTTGCACCTAAGCGATCATATTTATAGAATTTCTAATATTAAACAATAATGAAATTTCCCCCTATACGCTCCATGTAAAAATCTGGTGACTCTTCGATAACCCGTTTGAGGAAGATTCTTCCACATGCAACGCATTCTTCATACATGTGTGAAGAATACGGTCGCATTCTTCACATTTTGCAAATGTGACAAATGCGTTCGTTTTGGTGATTTTTAACAGAAACGCATTTTTCACACTGGTGTAAAGAAAGTTTTAGACCGTTGGTTTGTAATCACTTTCCCATCACAACCATGAGTCTGAGCCCCGCTGTGGTCAAATCTTGTCACGTCTGGAAACTGTCTTGGTTGTGGGACTACCTTGGTCTAAGTGCCCGATAGACTGCTTCATTGCGCATGTCCCGTGGCACAAGCGACAGTTACAGGCCGATTTTTGAAACAGTATTTTTGATAATACGTAAAGCGCATTTCGATTGTGATCATGACCAAGCGTCTGATCTACGTTGTATAAAATATCTAAAATAGTGGGCTTTCCCTAGACCTGCTTCACTGCACATGTCTCGGATATCCAACGCAAACAACATGCAGGTGTTTTTTTGTTTTGTTTTTTAAGTGGGGTGTGAGGGACGGACCAAAGGACAGACAGACGGACGGACGGACAGACAGATATATATTTTATTGTTCAAATTCATGTGAAAATGCGTTTTGGCTACATGTTGTCACCTTTTTAGGGTAATTTACGTAAGTGGAAAAATGCGTTTTCATGGTACATAAGCGCAAGTTTCGCAGGTAATGTAAAAAATGCGTTCGAATTCTGGTCCGTCACGTGTGAAGAATGCGTTCTGTGAAAAATGAGGTCCATCAGTGCATGCACTGTCTAAATTATCTTGAATAAAAATTGCATTAGTTCAAGTTCATAACATAGACTGACCAATCAGTGATCAGAATTTAACACCTCTACATTTTGCTACTACAAAAATTAAGATATTTGCAGTCTGATTATTTCTTTTTAAAAAAACATGCATATTTCATGCACATTTATACAAATTGATTCAATATATACCATGTTTACTGAACCAAACAGTTAACGCACCAACAGACAATACATTTAATGTAAGAACTTATCATATGCCGACAGGTACCGTTGGAGACAGGTGAGTTGAATGATTTCTTTTAATTTACAGTCGTTATTGACAAGATATTGGTCTCGTTCAGAATGAAATTTGTTTTGATTTATTATTGTTATTACTGAGATATTAAAGGTATTGTCTACTTGGTGCGTTAGCTGTTTGGTTCAGTATATGTATCTTTCAAAATCGAATCATGAACATTATCATCTTTCTACGCTGCCAACGATTTTTATTTTATTATAGAACCTAAGGATAAAAACCGAGAAACACAAGTTTTATCACCTACTGAAAATAAGGTAAAATCTCAACATCTAGGCAATGGAAAATTATGAATCGAACATTAGTGTAAAAATAATAACAGTGGAACAGTTAATGCCATTTCCAAAGGGTGTATTGGTCCCGATTTGTACCTTAATGTAAAGTTACTTAAGTCAAGTTCAAGATTGACCAGTGATAGCCAAAAAGCAACATATAATTATTATTTGCCATCTGAGTTATGAACCAAAACTAAGTCTGTATATGACGTGCAGGAACATCGAATACATGTATATGAAGTTTCTGATGTTATAAAAGGTTGAGACATGAGACACCTATTGTGTGTCTTCGTGAATGTAAGATACGTTTTGCCTCGAATTTCTAACATGTACAAGTAAAAAAAAAAATTAAATATGTTGTTTGTTTACCAGTCTGCAGCTCTTCAGCGCAAAGCCTGGTCCACAGACCTAGCGGTGTCGAATATTGTTTAATTATTGTTCGTGATGCTCGTTTCAACAGAGTAATTGTAACAATTCGTACATACATTAATATAATAAAGGGTTGCAAATAGAAAGGACTTTGTTAAGCTTTTGCAAACGATTATTAATTATCGGCTCAAAATAGTTTTGTGTACGGGGACATAGGTAGATGTAGCCTAGAGACTTATCGGTTATATAATATTATAAAGTATTGGTTGAAAATTGTCACGAGCTTAGAAACAAAATATATTAATCACGTGTATAGAAGCCTTCAACTCAGTGCAGAGACTAATCCAAGAAAAACAAATTGGGTTTCTCAAGTAAAGTTACTATTGTCTAAATTAGGGTTCTACGAGGTCTGGCTTGTTCAAGGGGTGGGCGATATACAGTTATTCCTTAATCAAATGAAACTAAGAATTAAAGATGTATGGCTGCAAGATTTTAACGGTGGTTTACAAAACTCAAGCAGAGCTTTATTTTATAGAAATATAGTTTATTTTGGTTTTAATAAATACTTAGAAGTAGTAGATATACGCAAATACAGAATGGCCCTGTCTCGCTTAAGAATGTCTTCACATAGGCTGGCAGTAGAATCTGGAAGATGGCGAAAACCAATCTGTGTACCATTTGATGAACGAAAATGCACATTTTGTCAAGTCTTAGAAGACGAGTACCATTTTGTCATCGAATGTCAAGCTTATCAGGAGTTGCGTACTACATATATCATAAAGTATTATTGGGAACATCCAAACTGTTTCACATTTTTGAAATTGATAAAAACTGAAAACACTATTGAGATTAGAAATCTAGCAATCTATGTATACAAAGCATTTGAAAAACGATACACGATGCTTAGAGTGTAACTTTTGAATATGTTATGTAGTGAATAATAATCAATATTTGTTATATGATATAAGTTATATCACATATATGCCAGTCACTCCGTCTCTTCCTGGCACAAGTGCGTGTAACGTATATTTTCTTAAAATGAAAGTGTAACTCAAACAGTAATATATAATGTCATTTGTTATTATAACTATGTACCTGAATAGACTGTTATTTATATAAATCATGATATGTACTATTGTATGCCATCTTACCATGCCACAATTGTATCATAAATGTAATTATTGATGCTATGCTCATGACTCTTGTTAGGGTTATTGCACAATAAAGAATCTTCTTCTTCTACATTATGTTCTGAAAATCGGTTGAGAAATAATATTTTACACCCAAAACGTTTTTCAATGGGGCTTTGCCCATGTGAACTTCTTGTATCAACTTACTGGTAGAACAATTGAAGTCTGTATAACCGGCGACACAGTCGCATACGTACGAGTTTACGAGATCGCGGCAGGTACCACCGTTAATACATGGATAACTGGAGCATTTGACGAAATCTGAAACAATGCAAAAGTGTTAAACGGTTGCATTACTATATTAGCATGATTCGTTCAAGGGGCTACATCATGATTTTCGCTGGGATCTAAGGGTCCAACTTTAAATAACCAAATAATAATATGTCAATTCTAAAGAGCCTAAACGTAATGAATTAGCTTAGAAATGATCGCGTATTTATATGGACATCATTTTCCGTTAGGACCATCGTACCATCGCGCATCGTAGAATTTACAAGTCGATGTACGATAGTACGATGGCCGTAACGGAACACCGTAATTTTACGCCCATTTGCATTAAAGCGCATGGTTTTCTCCTAGAAGAAGCCTGATGTACCTCTTATATTAACATATCTCACCCATACATCTACTGCCTAATATATTCATTTTTAAAAGTCACAATTTTAAAATAAATGCTAGATTAATGGAACTTAAATATTAAGTGAATAGTTATACTATCTTCAGAATGTTAGTAACCTGCTGTAGTTGTCGGTATATGTGTTGTCGTACTTGACCATGTAGTTGTTGACGTAGTAGTCGGCGTATCTGAGGTCTCAATTGTCGGAATAGTTGTTGGCGTAGATGACGACACGGTTGTTGGTGGATATGTCGCCGTAGTTAACGGTGTAGTATTCGGTGCGGTCGTTGTTGTTGGTGTACCAGTCGACGCTATAAAACAACAGTCCAAATTAATCAAATAGTTCTTGAGAGATATGGTTTAGTGGTTTGCTTAAAACCCTATTTGAACCAGGGGCTCGACCGCTTTTTGCCTCAGGTATTTCATTCGAAAATCATATGAACACATGTCAACATATGCAATGCTTCTGGAGAAGACGATTCTACCACTTCACATGGGAAGGGTTTTCATTTGAACGTAAAAAAATGGCCTAACAGTTCCAAAATTGTAACCATCGTACCATCGCGCATCGTAGAATTTACAAGTCGATGTACGATAGAACGATGGCCGTAACGGAACACCGTAATTTTACGCCCATTTGCATTAAAGCGCATGGTTTTCTCATGGAAGAAGCCTGATGTACCTCTTATATTAACATATCTCACACATACATCTACTGCCTAATATATTCATTTTTAAAAGTCACAATTTTAAAATAAATGCTAGATTAATTGAACTTAAATATTAAGTGAATAGTTATACTATCTTCAGAATGTTAGTAACCTGCTGTAGTTGTCGGTATATGTGTTGTCGTACTTGACCATGTAGTTGTTGACGTAGTAGTCGGCGTATCTGAGTTCTCAATTGTCGGAATAGTTGTTGGCGTAGATGACGACACGGTTGTTGGTGGATATGTCGCCGTAGTTAACGGTGTAGTATTCGGTGCGGTCGTTGTTGTTGGTGTACCAGTCGACGCTATAAAACAACAGTCCAAATTAATCAAATAGTTCTTGAGAGATATGGTTTAGTGGTTTGCTTAAAACCCTATTTGAACCAGGGGCTCGACCGCTTTTTGCCTCAGGTATTTCATTCGAAAATCATATGAACACATGTCAACATATGCAATGCTTCTGGAGAAGACGATTCTACCACTTCACATGGGAAGGGTTTTCATTTGAACGTAAAAAAATGGCCTAACAGTTCCAAAATTTTAACCATCGTACCATCGCGCATCGTAGAATTTACAAGTCGATGTACGATAGTACGATGGCCGTAACGGAACACCGTAATTTTACGCCCATTTGCATTAAAGCGCATGGTTTTCTCCTAGAAGAAGCCTGATGTACCTCTTATATTAACATATCTCACCCATACATCTACTGCCTAATATATTCATTTTTAAAAGTCACAATTTTAAAATAAATGCTAGATTAATTGAACTTAAATATTAAGTGAATAGTTATACTATCTTCCGAATGTTAGTAACCTGCTGTAGTTGTCGGTATATGTGTTGTCGTACTTGACCATGTAGTTGTTGACGTAGTAGTCGGCGTATCTGAGGTCTCAATTGTCGGAATAGTTGTTGGCGTAGATGACGACACGGTTGTTGGTGGATATGTCGCCGTAGTTAACGGTGTAGTATTCGGTGCGGTCGTTGTTGTTGGTGTTCCAGTCGACGCTATAAAACAACAGTCCAAATTAATCAAATAGTTCTTGAGAGATATGGTTTAGTGGTTTGCTTAAAACCCTATTTGAACCAGGGGCTCGACCGCTTTTTGCCTCAGGTATTTCATTCGAAAATCATATGAACACATGTCAACATATGCAATGCTTCTGGAGAAGACGATTCTACCACTTCACATGGGAAGGGTTTTCATTTGAACGTAAAAAAATGGCCTAACAGTTCCAAAATTTTAAAAGAAGGCGTTTAAAGCGCAAAAAAATGTTAAAAGATTTCCTTATATATTTCTAAACACAACATTTGGACTCCGGGAGAAACCGTTTGTGATCCCAGGCAATTCATTTGAACATGCATGATAGTCTATGACATAACAATATTTTTGAAGAAAAACTGTCGAAAATTTATACAGCGGTACTTGAGATATAGAGTTTGAAGTCCTGTGATAGTTAAGTTACAGTAGCCACACTGAATTATGCATGACCATATTTAACAAACTCGAAAGGCAAAAGGATCATCTATGTAAAGATTAGTCAAAATTGACTAGTTTAATGATCTTTTCTGAAAAGAAACTATCAAGTTGAGTATGATGTCACCGGTATCCATATTTAACCATATTTTATAACGCCATTATACAAGAAGTTGGCATGATCAGCAAGAGGAAAAGTAGGTATCAAGCAAAACGTGTTTGATGAAGAAACATGAAGAAAAATTTTTTAATTATGACGACAATGGCAGTTATATTTGCTATTGATCTAATGTGGCATGCACACTAGAACCATAACACGGGTACTAAACATTGACTCTAGCACATTTTGGAGATATATGAAAACAAGAGTCAATGACACTTCCAAGGTAGAGACAAAGATGAAAATAACAAAATAAAGGTGAGTTCAGCTCGTTTTTTTCATAATATCATTAATCCAACGATTTATTTAAAAAATCGGGGAATGCTATTCCAATTATATGTGTTCAAAGTATGTCTAAGTTGCAAAAATATTACAAATTATTGTTTAATTTCACGCCTAGGTCTTTTATAAAATTGGAAGGTGTGTGTGTTTTCTTCGACAGATCGTACTTTTTCGGTGCATATTCTTATTTATTCATGAAAGTCTGGTGTTTTAATAGTGGAGATGAAAAAGCCATAATGTAATTATTAAACAGTAATTACATTTCAAATCAGAAAACAGAGTATAATGGATATATCGTAAATTTTCGGCTCGGCAAGAGGTAGAGTCAATTTGCCGGAGGTAGGGTCGATGACACAGAGATAGCGTCAATGCTTATGATATACGGTGATATAATGTGTTGGCATAGTTGGTATTTTGTAGTAAATTAACTATTAAATCAACCTGCAATCGATACTATGCGATAGTTATACTGTTATATTTACATATTCGGATACACTATTAGTTCATGTTGGAGACATAATCGGAAAACGTTAAAAAAAGTGGGCAGTTTTAGCATCACATATCCTACACCAGTTTCGAACATATTTATTTTTCTATAATCAGTAATAAAAAGTACTTGTATTAATTAATTCCTTTTAACTAAAATCTGTCAAAGTGTTCATTCTGCCGTTTTAGTCCATCACAGCCAACTGCAGTATAGATTACACTACCCGTCAATTTCATCGTTTTCCTGGCATCGTGCCATTCCTGCGACCGTTGTTTTGTATATCTTGTTGGTTGGGTGTCAGTGCCAAGATCAGCTTTAGTTTCCTCTACAGTTTTCAGCAGTTTAATGTTTGACTGCTTTTCTAAGCACACTTCCTTAGATTTTGCAAACAGGTGCAGGACACCATTTAGATGAGAAGCAGCTATGCACACCTCCCACTGCGTCTCAAGAACACCTGATATACAATTATCTACTAGGCAAGAAGACGTGCGACAAGAATCGATTGCATATTCCAGGGTCTTGGCTAAAGCCGGATCCTTTCGTACCCTCTCCTTGTATCGTGTCATGGCCAATTCCTTCGATTTTCTTTCCTTTCTCATTGCCTGTATATAGCGTGATACTACTTTGAAGCACTCGTTCAATTGCTCATACAATTCAATTTGTATAACTGTGTCAATTGCATTGCCACTGTCGGTAAGTGTATTTACTTGTTTCACTGTATTCAAAGTAGTGTCAATAACTTTCATATCTTGATTAAGCTGATCTCTTTTCTTCGCCAAAGGTTTATCTTCATACCCAAGTAAATCCATGTCTGCCCCTCTCTTTATCTTCTTCCCATCAAACATGAGCACATGTGACATTCCCGCATACTTTTTTGAAACTAGATCAATCATTGGTTGAATAATTCCTGGACGTGTTGACGCTGAAATAGCATAGCCAAGTGGCTTATAGTTCGACAGAACTGAGTCACTGGGACATGCAAAGTTTATTTTTGATTCAGACGGAAGTAGCCGGTTTTTTCCAAGTAGCAGGCCAGTCTCGTTTTTTTGGACCCGACATAAACCTCAAAAATCGACCACCGACTTGACCTTGCCTAGCCAGAAGAACTTAAGTCTTGTGTCGTTGTATCGAACAGCACGAACATCATTACTTCTTAACCATTTGATGACATCTATAAAAAGCATGAACGCAACTCATATTGTTAAGGGGAAACTTTCCTTCAGCTACTAGTCTTAGAAATAAAATGAATTCACTTTTTAAATTGTGTTGCGATAATATATTTATTACATCTTCGAATAATCCGTGGATGTTCTCATTTTCTTGAAGGATGAATGGCTGAGTATCTTCATCTTTATCAACATTATAGCTGTCCTCGTTGGATGGAAAGTCCGAATAAAGGAAAGTTTCCTCATCACTCTCAACCGCAAAGTCTTCATTTAAACTGTTCTCCAATTCATCTATCTTCTTTTCATAGTTCAAAGATCGTCGGGACTGCTTTAATGCATTGTTATAATTTCCATTGCTTATTGATTTACAGATTGGCGAGAACGCGTTTTTGAATCTTTTCACTAATGGTGATTTAAATGGTGTGGTAGATCTGCTTGTGTTTAATATTTTTCTTTTATGTTTTGATGGTGTGCTTGTTTCGAGACGAGTCCTAAGCAACTGACGTGTTGAATCACTTTTAAAGTTATTTTTAATTTCTTAATTTTATGGTAGTTCTTTTTGGATGTCAGAACAAGTACGTGTTTAGTTTTCCCTCTGAATTTTCCCATCTGAAATTATAAAAAATGACACATTATGAGATAATTTGATGTTTTCAAACTCTTAAGGTGTTCGTATTCTTTATTTTGATGCACAGTGCCAAAGCACACTTTCTAAAGTATGATATTGTAATATCCGAGATTGTTAAAAGGAATTAATTAATACAAGTACTTTTTATTACTGATTATAAAAAAATAAATATGTTCGAAACTTGTGTAGGATATGTGATGCTAAAACTGCCCATATTTTTAACGTTTTCCGATTATGTCTCCAACATGAACTAATAGTGTATCCGAATATGTAAATATAACTGTATAACTATCGCATAGTATCGATTGCAGGTTGATTTAATCGTTAATTTACTACAAAATACCAACTATGCCAACACATTATATTACCGTACATCATAAGCATTGACGCTATCTCTGTGTCATCGACCCTACCTCCGGCAAATTGACTCTACCTCTTGCCGAAAATTTACGATAAATCCATTATACTCTGTTTTCTGATTTAAAATTCATTACTGTTTAATAATTACATTATGGCCTTTTCATCTCCACTATTAAAACACCAGACTTTCATGAATAAATAAGAATATGCACCGAAAAAGTACGATCTGTCGAAGAAAACAAACATACCTTCCAATTTTATAAAAGACCTAGGCGTGAAATTAAACAATAATTTGTAATATTTTTGCAACTTAGACATACTTTGAACACAATTAGTTGGAATAGCACTCCCCGATTTTTTAAATAAATCGTTGGATTAATGATATTATGAAAAACAACGAGCTGAACTCACCTTTATTTTGTTATTTTCATCTTTGTCTCTACCTCGGAAGTGTCATTAACTCTCGTTTTCATATATCTCTAAAACGTGCTAGAGTCAATGTTTAGTACCCGTGCATAATGACATTATATTAACAACGTTGCGATCGACTTTTACGGATGGCGGGTGGTATACAGTGCTGGTTCTTATCAGGAAATAGTGGGTGGTCTGCCTCCACCACGAACAAGTCGACCATCATATATAGCCTAGCATGTGATCAGAATTACGTATTAAACACCATTCAACCAACCAACCATCTAATCAAATAGTATATATTGAGAAAATGAGTAACCATGATTTTGTTAATGACGTCATCGGTTGTCTTATTTGATGATATCCCGATGTAATCAGTTTGCATGCAAAATTAGACATAAATACATTATTTTGCATGTTGTGTCATAATCAAGCAAGTAGTTTTTTAAGAAGTAGCGTGAAAACAATGATTATCTCCTCACTGGAGGCCATAATTGTTGGCGCAATAATGCGTTCATATTTGATGGCATCATAAAATAAAATAAATGGACATACAAGTATAGAGTATAATACCATCATTTCATTATTATAAAATTAGAAGTTCTTGAGGAATTGTAGGCGACCTTTTACTGGCGTCCATATTTGACTTCATCGCCCAAATGATTGCCGTGCCCACGAACACATAAGTGCAATAGTTTTTAAAAATTCCTGTGTCCTATATTGTAGTAGATCGTTATTTCCTCCAAGCATAGGAGAGTTTACATAAATATTAATCAACCAAAAATACGCTTTCAAAACAAAACAAAAACAGTTACAAGGAGACATAGAATTAAAGAGCTCAAACCCGGGAACAGCCTGTGGGATTTAAAGATAACAATATTGATTGGATAAGACGTACAGTCCGCGTATAGACATTCTTTAAAAAGTAATGAAGTTTATGTTTGTGATTTTGAAACGATCCATGCGTTTATTTTTATTAACAAGAATAGTGCATTGGGTATACTTACATAAAAGATAATGTCTTTAAAACATATTAATATGATTGCAACACATCATAATTTGATAACGTAACCAAAACTTTGATAGAAACACGTTTCCATTACTTTGCTGATTCCCTCATATTTGTTGAAGAAGTATAAAAATAAGTATAAAAGCTTTCACAGAACACAGTAAACCCAAAACAATTTTACATTTAAAGAACTATTTAATTTAAATACATCTCACCCATACATCTACTGCCTAATATATTCATTTTTAAAAGTCAAAATAAAAGCTAGATAAATAGAACTTAAATAGTAAGTGAATAGTTCTACTATCTTCAGAATGTTAGTAACCTGCTGTAGTTGTCGGTATATGTGTTGTCGTACTTGACCATGTAGTTGTTGACGTAGTAGTCGGCGTATCTGAGGTCTCAATTGTCGGAATAGTTGTTGGCGTAGATGACGACACGGTTGTTGGTGGATATGTCGCCGTAGTTAACGGTGTAGTAATCGGTGCGGTCGTTGTTGTTGGTGTACCAGTCGACGCTATAAAACAACAGTCCAAATTAATCAAATGGATTAGTAGTTTGCTTAAACCCTATATATATATATATATATATATATACAAAGAATCGAACCAGGGGCTTGACTGCTTTTCACCCCAGGTATTTCATTCGAAAGTCATATGAACACATGTCAACATATGCAATGCTTCTGGAGAAGACGATTTCTACCACTTCACATGTTTCCCTATTTTATCTATGTACAACTTTGAATTAATGGAATGGAGCCATATTTTCACCTTGGATTTTCATTTGAACATAAGAAATTGGCCTAACAGTTTCAAAAACGGTAAAAGAAGGCGTTTAAAGCCCAAAAATGTTAAAAGATTTCCTTATATATTTCTAAACACAACATTTGGACTCCGGGAGAAACCGTTTTTGATCTCGGGCAATTCATTTCAACATGCATGATAATCTATGACATAGCAATATTTTTGAAGAAAAACTGTCGAAACTTTATACAGCGGTACTTGAGATATAGAGTTTGAAGTCCTGTGATAGTTAAGTTACAGTAGCCACACTGAATTATGCATGGCCATATTTTAACAAACTCGAAAGGCAAAAGGATCATCTATGTAGAGATTAGTCAAAATCGACTAGTTTAATGATCTTTTCTGAAAAGAAACTATCAAGCTGAGTATGATGTCACCGGTATCCATATTTAACCATATTTTATTGTTTAAGCATATTTATTTTACACCGATTGCGAAACAATTTTTTGCAACTTAGATTAATCACTCTCGATGGCTTCCTGGGTAGAACCAGTACTTAGCAATGTGGATTAATTATCTTGCTCAAGGATAAATAACGTGGCCGCGACGGAGGATCGAACCCACGACCTCTCGGTCAGGAGTTCGGCGCTCTACCACTGGACCACGCACTCTATATTTCATAACGCCAGTATACAATAAGTTGGCATGATCAGCAAGAGGAAAAGTAAGTATCCAGCTAAATGTGTTTGATGAAGAAACATGAAAAAAATAGTTAATTATGACATCAGTGACAGTTATATATGCTATTGATCTAACGTGGCATGCACACTAGAACCATAATGCCATTATATAACCAACGTTGCGTTCGACTTTTACGGATGGCGGGTTGTATACAGTGCTGGTTCTATCCAGGAAAAAGTGGGTGGTCTGCCTCCACCACGAACAAGTCGACCGTCATATATAGCCTAGCATGTGATCAGAATTACGTATTAAACACCATTCAACCAACCAACAATCTAATCGAATAGTATTTATTGAGAAAATGGGTAACCATGATTTTGTTAATGACGTCATCGGTTGTCTTATTTGGTGATATCCCGATGTAATCAGTTCGCATGCAAAATTAGACATAAATACATTAATTTGCATGTTGTGTCATAATCAAGCAAGTAGTTTTTTAAGAAGTAGCGTGAAAACAATGATCATCTCGCCACTGGAGGCCATATTTGTTGGCGTCATAATGCGTTCATATTTGATGGCATCATAAAATAAAATAAATCGACGTACAAGTACAGAATATAATACCATCATTTCGTTATTATAAAATTAGAAGTTCTTGAGGAATTGTAGGCGACCTTTTACTGGCGTCCATATTTGATTTCATCGCCCAAATGATTGCCGTGCCCACTAGAACACATAAGTACAATAGTTTTTAAAAATTCCTGTGTCCTATATTATAGTAGATCGTTATTTCCTCTAAGCATAGGAGAGTTTACATCAATATTAATCAACCAAAAACACGCTTTCAAAACAAAAGAAAAACAATTACAAGGAGACATTGAATTAAAGAGCTGAAACACGGGAACAGCCTAGGAATGTCCGTGTCAAAAAGGCTGTGATTGATTGGATAAGACATACATTCCGCGTATAGACAGAGTGACTATACCACATGATCTATGACGTCATTATTGCTAATTCTTGAAGAAAAAAAGTGTAAACATTCGCCCACATTGAAAGCTTCAGAGTGCGATAAGATGTTTATTGATAAACCATTTTCTACCAAAGAAAGCGCATTCGAACGCAAAAAATGTACGCTAACCTCGACCGATATTATTTTTTTGTGAAAGTTGGTACTTTTGGCAAACACTTTGGAAAACTTCTGAAAATGCACCAGAACAAATTGCTAATCCATGAAGCGTACTTTAATTTTGCGCATATTATGAACAAAATCCATGCATATACCCCATTTTTATCACGAAAACGTCCACAATATTATTTCACATCAGGTAAGCGAAAGGGTTTTGTGTCAAAGAATCAGTTCGCAAGAATTAATGCATTTTTAAATTATGCTAATTCGTGAAGTCGATTATTTTATGCTAAACCGTGAAGTCCTTTGTGTTGTCAATTAGCTAAAACTTGATAAAAGCTAAGTTTTTATCGCTATTTTGTCCGTCGTCAGACTTCGTCCGTCGCTGTTGTCTTCCGTCGTCATCTTAAACATTTAAACAACATCTCTGAAACTACTGGGCGATATTGCATAATACTTCACAGGAACGATTTTTTGGGTGGTTATCTCTCAATGTTATTCAGAATCTGGCAATCAACCCAGATCTCGGTTTGTCATGCCAACAGAAGAAAATATAGGAAGGTGGGATATAGTCATACAGTTTTATATTCCAGAAAATTCCATTATAAACCCTTACTAAACACAGGGCTTTATATATGACGAGTATATGACACGGCAGTACAAACGCTGTATTCAACTGAAAAACTTGTCGTACAGGTAAGTTTATCGATTATACGCTGCATTTATCGATTTTTACTATGCTTATCGTGGCGGTATGCGAGAGGCCTCGATGTACGGCGCACCCATCTACATTGCAAACAGACATTATATATCCTTGTTTTACTGATTTTTTTTATATATTTTACTTTGCCAGAAAGCAAAATAAATAACCTTTGTAATGGTGTAATTTTATTCCAAATAACGGTTAAATAAATAGGCAAAATCTCGAGTTGGAACGGAAATGTATCGCATTTTTGCTTTTCTTAAAGCGTTTACGCACATCAACACTTGTTTATTGTTTTGGTCATCAAACATTTATTGCTTAATAAATATTTAAATAAGATTCATGGTTAGAAAGCCAAATAAATAACCTTTTTAATGGTGTAATTTTATTCCAAATAACGGTTAAATAAATAGGTAAAATCTCGAGTTGGAAAGGAAATATATCGCTTTTTTTTTTCGTTGGTTACATGTATTGTTTAATGAATATTTTACATAAGATGCATGGTTAGAAAACCAAATAAATAACCTTCCTATTGATTGATGTTATTTCGAAAAAAAAATTCAAAGGTTAAATGAACGAGGAGAATCTCGAGTCGGTAAATAAAAGCGTTGCCGCAATCAATCAAGCGGTTCTTTTTTTTTCAGTCAAGATAATGTTTGTGAGGATAACAAAACATTTAAAGGATTTATTGTGAGCAAAATTAAATTATCTTTTTTAACTTTTCTATAGATGTTTGTTAACAACAACTGGTAAAACCTCGACTGCATTGTGTTAACAATTAAGAATAGTGTGATTAATGTATTCTATTGACATTACAAACACACATGTATTGGTAAAAAAAAAGTAAGACCGGCAAACGTGGTAATGATAATTCGAACAACACATTATTAGTGTTTGTTTGTTTTCTTCTCGGTTTTAAGGTCGGCTGATTTAGTCTTTTAACTAGATACAATTGTTGACAAAATCTAATTGCAATGATTATAAAATGCTCTCATTTCCAATACAATACAATACAATATCTTTTATTCACTCAGTTCACATTTACATGAATATATGAAGTATGTATAACAACATTTAAATCATCATCGAGGCTCATAAGTATAATAGAAGACAGATATTATAAATATAATAGGACATGGTTAATTACAGAAGACTAATGCAATTTGGTAATAGCTGGGAGAAGAAATGATCTCCCAGGTATTCCTCATTTATCATATAACTAAAGATCTGTTTTGTATACACATATATGAGAGAGTTCTTCATTTATTTGTTGGCAAATGCATGGCAAAAATAATGTCTAAACCAATACATAATTAAACAAAATCAAACAGTATTACATTACAACATGAATATTATCTATTTGACTCTTTGCATGATGTTTTTAATAAATTCACACAATTTTCTAAACTCTGCATTATTTTTGGTGTTTATTAATTTATCAAATTTGTATACATTAGGTCTTTTAAAATAGTCTGTACTGATATATTTACTACGTTGAGTTTTGAATTCGCGGCATACAAACAGATAATGGAACTCGTCTCCTATATCCGTTTTGCAAAGCTGGCCTATTCTACGATTATACGGAGTTTTATTCCAATTGCCAGTTTCAACTGGTAACCTGTGATTTCTTGTTCTGAATTTGGTTATATATTTTAATGAACAATATGATGCATTGGTAAGATAGTTTTCAAAGCAAAACTTATGTTTAAATAAACGATAGGAGGTGCTGTTGCTCGAATTCATTACTTTAGAATACCACTCATTTAAGAATAAATCTTTGAGTTTTTGATTTACTGAACACTTTAACCATTTAGTGTTGGGAAAGGTCTGCGAATCCCATACTCCACTTAGGCCACATTTTATCAGTATGTCTCTGATCTGGTTTAGCCACTGAAAGTTTCGTTTTGCAATAGTTGATGAGCTATATTTGAAATGACTGCGTAGTATTTCATAAATTAAGTTTGAAAGTTTAGCTCTTTCTGGATCGTTAATTTTAGCCCAAAACGAAATTACTCTAGTTTGAATATCTACTGATACTGGAAATACCCCTGTTTCCCCGTATAACATATAATTTGCAGTAGATTTCTTTAGATTCAAAATATACTTTAGAAACTTCAATTGTACCCTGTCAATTACATCAAGATTTCCATACCCCCAAATTTCGCTGCCATATAAAAGAATGGGTTTAATTGTTTTATCGAATAAATCTATTTGCAAGTCTATTGGTAATGACAAATGTCTAGCTTTCTTGAGTAGACTGTATAGAGCTCTGGTAGCCTGATTAGCAATATGTTTCTTTGCCAGATAAAAAGAACCACTTCTACTAAAGTATATACCTAGATACTTATATTCAGTTACAATATCAATTGGATCACCATTAAACGTATACTTATAATTGGATTGTCTACCTTTTGAGAAAACCAGCACTTTAGATTTATCTATGTTTACTGTAAGTTTCCAAGGTAGTTGCTGCAAACGTAATTGTAAGTATCTTTTTCACGATTTGCGCAGGTTGTTCGTGTTTTTAGCACATTTTAATGACTTCATTTTGTGTTTTGTTCTCAAACCAGGACGTGTGAAATTGCGATAAAAAAATATGACCGACGTTCGTGCAGTTTCCTTTTTTATACGCCTTTCACGCTTTTTGTATATTTGTCGATCTTTGTTTATCGTATAAAACATATGCCATTTGTGTTTGGTGTAGTTTTTAAGTGGGTTATGACTTTGATTTCAACAAATATTTATTTTTTAGCTTGGCCATTTTGAAAGTTTTTATTTTTCTCTTGGATTAGCATGTATATTTTATAGAAGGGTAAACATTTTCTCTCTCAATTAAACCGTACCTGTTGATGATTGCAAGTAATAACAGACATATTGAACTTATGTTTAAGGTAGTTTTTAAGTGGATTATGATTTTGATTTTAGCAAAAAGAAATGTTTTAACTTCGCCATTTTGAAAAAAACAAGATCTTGGATCAACATCTATATTTTATGGAAGGGTAAACTTTTTTCTCACTTACACACTACCTTTGGATGATTGGATGTAATAACAGACATATTGAAATTGTGTTTAGGGTAGTTTTTAAGTGGATTTTGACTTTGATTTTAACAAAATAATTATTTTTTTAACTTGGCCACTTTGAAAAAAAAAATTCTCTTGGATCAACATGTATATTTTATGAAAAGGTAATCTTTTTTTTCTCAATTAAACCGTACCTGTTGATGCTTGCAAGTAATAAGACATATTGAAATAGTGCTTAGGGTAGTTTTTAAATGGATTATGACTTGGATTTGAACAAAAACATTTTCTAACTTTGCCATTTTGAAAAATAATTCTCTTGGATCAACATATATATTTTATGAAAGGGTAAACTTTTTTCTCACTTACACAGTACCTGTTGATGATTGCATGTAATAACATACATATTGAAATTGTGTTTATGGTAGTATTAAGGCTTTGATTTTAACAACTTACAATTATAAATAATAGAAAATTAGCAAACAAGGATACATTCGTATGTTTTGTTGATGCCAAACGAGCATTTGATAATATACAACGAGACTGCCTATGGTACAAAATGATGACATTAGGTATACATGGTAAAATATTAAAAGCTGTTCAATCGATGTATGTAGATGTCTCATGTACTGTAAGAGTAAATGATTATGAATCAGATTGGTCTGATGTTAAACAAGGTGTCAAGCAAGGCTGTGTACTCTCTCCAACACTATTCTCCATTTATATAAATGATTTAGCCAAGGAAATAAAGAGTCTAAATACGGGTGTCACCATGTCTGATGAACTTACAGTAGCCATATTGCTTTACGCAGATGATGTTGCTACATTAGAGGAAATTTAGCTTGATATGAATTTGACAGTTAAAGAGGTTGCAAAATCAGCAAGCAGAGCACTGGCAGCTATTTATACCACATTTCTTTGTGCTGGTGGAATGACATTTTGTGTGTATACTAAACTGATTGAGTTTGTTGTTGAACCGGTACTATTCTATGGATCTGACATATGGGGACAAAATAAATATAAAGTAATTGAAACAGTCTTAAATAAGGCGGGAAGATATTTGTTAAAGGTAACCAAATATTGTTCAAACGTTTCATCGAGGGGAGATTTGGGATGGGGCTCTTGTCAGATCAAGCAAAAATCTGAAACAGTACGACTATGGAATAGATTAAGAAATATGCCAACCAATAGAGTAGTACGACAATTTCACAATTGGTCGTGTAATAAACCCAAGTCATGGGAAAGTATAATGCTCCGATTTATAGAGAACAAAGGAACATCAGAACATATGTTAATTGAGAACCCCAACATAAAGAAATGTCTGAGCAAAGTACGTGACCATTTAATCCAAACAGATAGACGTACTTTTATTATGTTTTAAAATGTACTATTGTGTTTTACAGTGTCTCATATGCCTATGATGGCAGGACATCAAATAACAATGTTGTATAATATTTGTAAATGTAACTGTATTTGATATGTGACACTTTAATAAAATATTACTTACTTATTACTTACTTACGTATGCCGGTCTTACTTTTTTTAACCGATACATGTGTGTTTGTTATGTCAATAGAATACATTAATGAAAGATAAAAATATCGGACAGGGAAAGCAGCATTTAAGGACGACAGTCAACCACAAAACACAAAACCGAACACGCAAACAGACAAACGAGAAGGCAAAAGTAATAAAAAATGCAAACGACATCATAAACACAAAGGGGTTGACAATAGGGCTACCGCCTTGGAACGGTCAGTGGCAACAAAGGCCACGGCGGGTTTAAACCGGTTCTAGGGTGCACCATACCTCACACTTACCCTACTGTCATCCCATTAAAACAGGACAGTGTAAATAAAGAAATCCCCGCCATGAGCTAATCTCTAACCAACAAGGCAGCATCAATAGGCAATATAAGTAAAACACAAATATGCTCGTGTAAATATAATACAAAAAAACAAAAAACAATAGCCTAGAAAGCCACAATGGAAGTACTCAATGACTTGGCAGAAGCCATAGCAACAAGAGTATAAACCATTAAGGGCACGACAGGAAATATCATAGACACGATTCTTAATTGTTCGAGGTTTTACCAGTTGTTGTTAACAAACATCTATAGTAGGTTAAAAAAGATAATTTAATTTTGCTCACTTAATAAATCTTTTAAATTTTTTGTTATCGTCACAAACATTATCTGGACTGAAAAAAAGAACCGCTTGATGATTGCGGCAACGCTTTTATTTACCGACTCGAGATTCTCCTCGTTCATTTAACCTTTGATTTTTTTTTTCGAAATAACATCAATCAATAGAAAGGTTATTTATTTGGCTTTCTAACGATGCATCTTATGTAAATATTCATTAAACAAAACATGTAACCAAAATAATAAACACACGGTGATGTGCGTAAACGCTTTAAGAAACGAAAAAAATGCGATATATTTCCTTTCTAACTCGAAATTTTACCTAGTTATTTAACCGTTTTTTTTGGAATAAAATTACACCATAAGAACGGTTATTTATTTGGCTTTCTAACCATGCATCTTATTTAAATATTTATCAAACAATAAATGATTGATGACCAAAACAATAAACAAGTGTTGATGTGCGTAAACGCTTTAAGAAAAATGCGATACATTTCCGTTCCTACTCGAGATTTTGCCTATTTATTTAACCGTTATTTTGAATAGCATTACACCATTACAAAGGTTATTTATTTTGCTTTCTGGCAAAGTAAAATATATAAAAAAAATCAGTAAAACAAGGATATATAATGTCTGTTTGCAATGTAGATGGGTGCGCCGTACACCGAGGCCTCTCGCATACCGCCACGATAAGCATAGTAAAAATCGATAAATGCAGCGTATAATCGATAAACTTACCTGTACGACAAGTTTTTCAGTTGAATACAGCGTTTGTACTGCCGTGTCATATCCGTCATATATAAAGCCCTGTATTCAGTAAGGGTTTATAATGGACTTTTCTGGAATATAAAACTGCAGGACTATATCACACCTTCCTATATTTTCCTTCTGTTGGCATGACAACCCGATATCTGGCCTGATTGCCAGATTCTGAATAACATTGAGAGATAACCACCCAGAAAATCGTTCCTGTGAAGTATTATGCAATATCGCCCAGTAGTTTCAGAGATGTTGTTTAAATGTTTACGATGACGACGGCAGACAACAGCGACGGACGAAGTCTGACGACGGACAAAATAGCGATAAAAACTTAGCTTTTTAAAGTTTTAGCTAATTGACAACACAAAGGACTTCACGGTTTAGCATAAAATAATCGACTTCACGGATTAGCTTAATTTAAAAATGCATTAATTCTTGCGAACTGATTCTTTGACACAAAACCCTTTACGCTTACCTGATGTGAAATAATATTGTGGAAGTTTTCGTGATAAAAACGGGGTATATGCACCAACTTTCACAAAAAAATAATATCAATCGAGGGTAGCTTACATTTTTTGCGCTCGAATGCGCTTTCTTTGGTAGAAAATGGTTAAGAAATAAAAATCTTATCGCACTCTGAAGCTTTCAATGTGGGCGAATATTTACACTTTTTTTCTTCAAGAATTAGCAATAATAACATATAAGTACAATGGTTTTTAAAAACTCCTGTGTCCTGTATTGTAGTAGATCTGTATTTCCTCCAAGCATAGGAGAGTTTACATAAATATTAATCAACCAAAAACACGCTTTCAAAACAAAACAAAAACAGTTACAATGAGACATAGAATTAAAGAGCTGAAACACGAGAACAGCCTAGGAATGGTCCGTGGCAAAACGGCTGTGAATCTCATACACGCCCTGTGGGATGAAAAGATAACAATTTTGAATGGATAAGACATACAGTCCGCGTATAGACATTAATGGAACTTAAATATTAAGTGAATAGTTCTACTATCTTCAGAATGTTAGTAACCTGATGTAGTTGTTGGTATATGTGTTGTCGTACTTGACCATGTAGTTGTTGACGTAGTAGTCGGCGTATTTGAGGTCTCAATTGTCGGAATAGTTGATGACGACACGGTTGTTGGTGGATTTGTCGCCGTAGTTAACGGTGTAGTATTCGGTGCGGTCGTTGTTGTTGGTGTACCAGTCGACGCTGTAAAACAACAGTCCAAATTAATCAAATAGTTCTTGAGAGATATGGTTTAGTGGTTTGTTTAAAACCCTATATATATATATATATATATATATTATATATATATAGATGTGGAAAAAACATGTATACAGTGCTACAGTTTATAAAAACCAAAGCGCTTTCGGCTTACGCCTTCATCACGGGTACACAAACACGAAAATAACAAATACGAACAAAAAAACACTAAAATATACCTCAAAACCTAAAATTGATACTGCAGGATAAAGTATAAAGCAACTCCAAACTAATAAAAAACGATGAATAAGGCTAAACAAATTAAATTAAATTAATGGAGATATTTTGATCAAGGGAAGTAACAAAAGTACTACTAATAGAATATTGCTGGTTGGATGAAAGTAAAATTGTACGCTGACATTTATGATAAGTTATTAAGAGAGAGTATGTGAGTGAATAACCCTACCTCTATACCTAAGACAAAGAATCGATACTGCAGGATATAGTAAAAACAACTCCAAAGTTAATTGAAACTATGAATAAGGCTACAATAATACATAAATGGAGAAAATTGGATCAAGGGAAGTAATAAAAACCGGAGTATATGTGTTTACATTTATATATTCTGTAAGATATATCTAGTTCCCTTTGTTGATTCCTACTGGATGTTTTGTGTTTAAGCGTCTTATCCAGTACGTTTCACGCAATTTACGTTCTTCGTCGGTCCAATTTGGATTGTGTTCAATGCATGTCAGAGACAAGTCGTTGAACATGTGCCTTCTCAACTGAAGTGTTCGGCCGCTGGCGACCTAGTAAACCTACGTAATTTACAATCGGAGCGATGGAGGTTAAATCGGAGATTCAATGCCTGCTTTGTTTCACCGACATACTGTTTTTTGCAAATCAAGCACGTCATTAAGTAGATGATGTTTGCGGGTTTGCAGTTTGTGACACTTTTGATTGTGTTTTTGGCACCGAGTGAAGATAAGAAATAGTTTGCGGGAGACATATATAGTTATCTCCCTTGGTGTGTGTGGCACGGGTTTTGGTCGCGGACAAAGGAATTTGAGAAAATGCGGATTTAAGTACGTTTTTATAGGTATTTTTGGAATTTTGAAACGGGGAATGTGTTTTCTGGATGCCGGCGACGCAGAAACAACCGAAAGATGGCATTAATAGCAAGAAGAAAGCAAAAAAGAAACGAAAAGCGGCATCTCCATTGAATGACAATAGCGGTGAAATCGGTTTGAATTGTAAACAAGGTGGACTGGACAATAACCGGAAAAGTAAAAATAGGTACGTGGATTTGTCGAATGAATCTTCTCATTCAGAAACTTTATATCAACCGTTCCATGGACAACAGCATGTTAATTACTCAAATATGGCATACAAAGCAAATTCAATGAATTCTGGACATTATAATGCAGGCTGTTCCAACCCATGCAAGGCCCGGGACCGGGCGGGATGTACATGTACCCGCCATCAGTTATGGGTCAGAGCCCAGGCTCTGGAGCGCAATTACAACAACATCCACAACAATTAATGTTTCCATCTCCAGCTTCTAAGCCAGAATGGTACAATGATCTATCGGAAGATATCAAATTAATAAAAAATAGTGTACAAAAAATCGACAGGATCGACCAAACTGTAACTTCAATAAACTTGAAAATATCTCAACTCGAATCAAAAGTTACGAATATGGACAAACGTATAATAGATGTTGAAAACTCATGCTCGTTTATTAGTGAAGAAACCGAAAAACAAAAAGTAGAGATGATCAAATCGAAGTTGGAATTAAAAAATATGGCAGACATGTGTAAATAAATGGAACAAAAAAAATTGATATTATCGCAAGAAAAGGAAAAGGTCGACTCTAAGCTGCTGGAGATCGAAAGTAGATCTATGCGAGAAAACCTATTACTCTTCGGGGTAGCAGAGGGCGCAATGGAACCAAACGACTGCTCGGAACTCGTCAAAACGTTCTGTTGCGATCAGCTCCATATGGACATTGAGGAGGTGGGGAGGATAGAGATCGATCGAGCACACAGGCTGGGCCAGAGAAAAGTCAACAAGACCAGACCAATTGTTGTGAAATTTCACCAATACTCAGACAGGGAAAACGTAAGAAAAAAAGGAATGGACTTAAGAATGGACTTGAAAAACAATAATTATGTAGTAAAACCTCAGTGGCCAAGAGAGGTTATAAACAAACGTCAAGCTCTCTATCCTATCATGAAACGTGAAGAAGAGAAGGGTAATAATGTGAGAATGGTGAGAGAGAAATTATTCATAAATGGACAGGAATATAAGCAGGATTAGGGATGTCAATTGGAGGAAGATCTTAAATTAATTTCTTGGAATGTAGATGGTTTAAAGAGAAAATTGGGAGATATAGAATTTTAGGATTTTATTTCTCATTATGATGTTATTTTTCTTTGTGAAACGTGGACTAGAAAAAATGAAACCTCGAATCTAGATATATCTGGATATGAGTCAGAACATATTTTTGGAAATAAATAAAAAAAAAGCAAAAAAATGTCGTTTTAGTGGAGGTATTTCTGTATATTTTAAATCTAGCTTAAAAGAAAAAATCAAAATTGTTGAAAAATCTTCTTATGATTTTATATGGCTAAGAATTAAAAAAAGATATATTTCATTTTGACGAAGATGTTTACATTGGTCACGTTTACCTTCCGGACTCTAAATCAAAAGTGTTAGAGCGCATAAACGATAATGGGGACGAAATTGATCACTTGGAAATGCTTGTAAACTATGTAATAAAATATAAAAATCTTGGAAAAGTGCTGGTTGCAGGCGATTTTAATAGTCGCACTGGATGCGAGAACACAGATATTTTAGGCTTTGACAGATACTTAGATGACAGCGATGACGCAATGTTTGTTGACATTCCGATACGTAAAAGTAGCGATCACGTGATCGACGCGCAGGGTCGAAAGCTATTGTCATTTTGTCAATTAACCGGTTTATGTATAGCGAATGGGCGGATCGAAAACGGTGACTACACCTTTTGCTCGGCACGTGGTCAGAGTGTGCTTGATTATTTATTGATTGACCACGCGGATCTTCATCATATTAAAGATTTTGAAATATTGCCAGGCAATGACTTTTCAGATCACATGCCTTTGCTAATATTATTTAATATTAAAAAGCAGGATAAAGGTCTCAATAAGGAACCACAATTAATTCACAAAATTATATGGGATGAGAATAAGGCGGATATTTTTTATGAACATGTTTTAACAAAACAGGATCAAATAAATAATTTTATATCAAATATAGACACTGATAGCGTTGATTCGTCGATCGAAAAATTTACTAAATTTCTGCAAGAAAATTTAGATGACGTTATGGGAAAAGATATAACGTTTTTTGAGCGGGAAATCATAAGAAAAAAACAAGTTAATAACTGGTTTGATGAGGACTGTATTAAAACGCGTAAACTATTAACAAATGCTAGAAATAGATTTTTAAAATGCAAAAATGACGATAATAGAAGGACGTTCACTGAAGCGAAAACCTGTTACAATAAAACCAAGCGTAAAGCTCATACTAATTTTAAACGCAGTGAAGGTAAACGCGTATGCGATTTGGCGAAATCAAAACCGCGTGACTTTTGGAAAAATATTAGCAAACATTTGAATAAGAAACGGAAAAGCTCGGATAACTTGTCAGTTCAGGATTTCTTCGATCATTTTAAAACAATATTTCAAACAGACAATAATGCATACAATATAAATGATAACACGACAGATAACCAGTCGGATTTTATAGACCCCGATCTTGACGGCGAAATAAATATCGACGAAATTAATTCTGTCATAGAATCGTCTATTAGTAATAAAAAATCAGCCGGAATAGACACTCTCTTTCCGGAAGTATTTAAATCAACAAGGAATATTATTTTACCTTATATTGTTAAAATCTTAAATAAGATTTTCTTAAGCGGAGAATATCCAAAGTCTTGGGGTGAAGGAATGTTAATCCCTATATTCAAGAATAAGGGAGATATTGACTCCACGAGTAATTACAGAGGTATAACTCTTATAAATATTTTAGCAAAAATATTTTCTCATGTTTTACTTAATCGTATAAATAAATGGTCCGTAAAACACAATAAGATAAATGATAACCAGTATGGATTTCAAAAAGGTAAATCTACTGCTCACTGTATTTTTAATTTCTATTCTATAATTGCAAAGGTTTTAAGCACAAAAGGTAAAAAAACTCTATTGTGCGTGTGTCGATTTCGAAAAAGCGTTTGATACTGTAGAAAGATATTTACTGTGGCATAAACTCTCACAGGAAAATATAAGTCCTAGAATGCTGAAAATTCTTCAGTCAATGTATAGCACGGTAAAGGCATGTATAGAATACAAAAATAACGTTTCAGAATTTCTCAACTCCGACAAAGGTTTAAAGCAGGGGGATCCGTTGTCTCCGATAATGTTCATGTTTTTCATTAACGACATAGCTAGTTGTATCAACTCTGATATTAATGACGTGTTTACAATTAATGAATTTAAGGTGTTTATCTTGCTATATGCAGATGATTCTGTGATCTTTACACAATCGGCCGAATCGTTACAATACATGTTAAACGATTTACAAAACTATTGTGATATCTGGGGATTAAAAATCAACACCAGTAAAACCAAAATAATGATCTCCGAAAAGGGCAGGCATTCCATGCCAAAACTGTATGTTAATGAAGTTGAAATGGAACTAGTAACGTCATTCAAGTATTTGGGAGTGGAATTTTTCAAAAATGGTAATTGGTCAAGAACCCAACAGCATTTAGCTCAGCATGCATCTTACTCACTTCATAAGTTATACAATGTGTTTAATCAGATAACTATCCCTATTAATGAGAAGTGTAAATTATGTGACTCCCTTGTGGGATCAATTTTGAACTATGCATGTGAAATTTGGGGGTTCCATGAAGCGCCTAAAATAGAAAATGTACACACCAAATTCTGTAGAAATATTTTATGTGTAAGAAAATCAACTAACTTAGAGGCCTTATATGGAGAGTTGGGTCGTTATCCCTTAAATATATATAGAAAACAAAAAATACTGGGCAAAAATTCTTACCAATCGCGATTCTCTAACTTTCAAGATTTACTGGATGTTAAAAGAGGATTGCGAATATAATGAGAATCGAATGAACTGGGCGGGGTATATAAAACGCGAATTAGAAAACCTTGGGTTCGCGGATATTTGGCACAATCAACTGTTGATAGATATCCCATATGAGCAAATCAAACGTAGAATAGTAGATCAATATAAACAATATTGGTTTGGCAAGATAAATAATTCAAACAGATTATTATCATATAGCAGATTTAAATACAACCTTGATTATGAAAATTATCTAAATATTATAGCGACACCTAAATATCGTATTGCCTTAACGAAATTTAGAATTTCTGCACATACCTTAGCTATTGAGACGGGGAGATATACTAATGTTGAGCGGAGTGAGAGAATGTGTATATACTGTAATATGAGAGCTATAGAGAGTGAGTATCATTTTTTGCTTGTTTGTCCGTTTTATGCGGAACTGAGAACAAAGTATTTGCCAAGATTTTTCTGTAGATGGCCAACACTTAATAAATTTGATACTATCATGTCGAAGCAATCTAAACACTTACTCGAACAGTTAAGCAAATACCTATATTATGCCTCTGAAAAGCGCATTGTAATAATTAACACATTGATTGTATAACAACTTGTACAATACCATTTTCCGGGTATGAGTATTTATGAACGAAAGATGTCAGAAAATATATAATAATTGCATTCCTCCTTGAAAATAATTGGAATGAACAGATAGTTATATTTATTTGCATTATGTCACCATGAATGGGAGAAAGATTGTATTATTCATTTTGTAGGCTATAAACTATTGTAATGGTTTAATGCTGAATAAAATTATGTTATGTTATGTTATGTTATGTATTTACAAGTCTGACATATCGATGTATGGCAAGGGCCTGACTGTCCTCTGGTCTGAGTATTGGAGTCGGGTTTCAACTTGGCTGCAACAAGGATGTCGCGGAGACTTTTAGGTCTCTTGTACGCAATAATGGGTTTTCTAGGCAGCATTTTGTTCAGACGTTCTGACTCCTCTATGTGTGACTAGTGTTTATTAATAATCTGTTTCACACTGGGAAGATCAGGATGGTATGTAAGTACCAAAGGTAAAGTTTGCTCTGAACTGGTTGTCTTCGACTGGTATTCAATGAATTCTTTTCTGTTGAGGTTCCGTGCTTTGTCTATTGCATTGACAATGTCTGTCTTAAAATGAAACTGTCAAATCAAAATAGTATGTCGATTATGACCGGTATCCATATTTAACAATATTTTATAACGCCATGGTACAAGAAGTCGGCATGATCAACAAGAAGAAAAGTAAGTATATTAACCGTTCTACACAATCAAGTTAAACGTGTTTGATGAAGAAACATGAAAAAAACTGTTAATTATGACGTCATTGGTAATTATATTTGCTATTGATCTAACGTAGCATGCACATCTAGAACAAAATTACATTATATTACCAACGTTGCGTTCGATTGTTACTGATGGCGGGCGAAATACAGTGCTGGTTCTATCCAGGAAATAGTGGTTGGTCTGCTGCCACCACGAACAAGTCGACCGTCATATATAGCCTAGCATGTGCTCATAATTACGTATTAAACACCATCCAACCAATTAACCATGTAATAAAATAGTATACTGTGAGAAGCTGGGTAACCATGATATTGTAAATGATGTCATCTTAGTTGATGATATCCTGATGTAACCAGTTTGCATGCAAAATTGCACATAGATATATTTGTTTTCAAGTAGTGTCATAATCAAGCAAGTAGTTTTTAAGAAGTATCGTGAAGACAATGATTATGTCGTCACTGGGGGCCATATTTGTTGGCGTCATAATGCGTTCATATTTGATGGCATCATAAGATAACAAACGGACATACAACTAGAATGTAATACAATCATTTCATTATTATACAATTAGAAGTTCTTGATAAATTACAGACACCTTTTTACTGGCGTCCATATTTGACTTCATCTCCCAAAAGATTACCATTCCCACTAGAACACATAAGTACAACCTTTTTTAACAAATCCTGCGTCCTATATTGTAGTAGATCGTTGTTTCCTCCAAGCATAGGAGAGTTTACATAAATATAAATCAACCAAAAGCACGTTTTCAAAACAAAACAACAACAAAAAAATAGTTGCAAGGAGACATATATAATTAATGTATGCAACACAACACACATTAACGAGCTGAAACAGGGGAACAGCCTAGGAATGGTCCGTGGCAAAAAGGCTATGAATCTCATACAAGCCCTGTGGGATGAAAAAAATAGCAATATGGATCCGCGTATAGATATTCTTTAAAAAGTGACACAGTTTTATGTTTGTGATTCTGAAAATGATCAATGAGTTTATTTGTATTAACAAGAATAGTTCATTGGGTATAATAAATCTATAATTACATAACAGATAATGTCATTAAAACATATTAGTATGATTGCAGTAATATCATTGTTTGATAACTAAACCTTTGATAGAAACACCTTTCCATTACTTTGCTGATTTTCTCATTCATGTTGGAGCCATATAAACATATATTTTTCATCATAAACTGGTCAAATTTTGAACACGTTCTTTAAAGCGGTGACTGAATGTAATCCGATTATCATTTTCATTTTCATTTTATTTAATGGATCTGTTAATTTTTTTTATAATTTATGAATTTTCATACGAGTTTTTGTCAAAATTGTACATTCCAGTTAAAAGATAAAATGCAACTGAGGTACTTATAAGTGCCGTCTATTGTAATTATTTAAGATGGGTTACAAATAAAACAAAATGTTACTAGTTTATATTTATTGGAATAAGCTGGCCATGGCTTCAACAATATATAGTGTAAAGTAAAATGTGTAGTTAATCAAATTGGAACATTTCAGGTAAATCCAATGTTCATAGTCCAACTAAGTTTAAAAGTGTTAACCCTGGGAACAGATGTTCACAAAGACAAGTCTTAAAACTAAAAACTTCTTGCATAGAAAATAACAAAGACAGAAGAATCGAAATAAACACTTCCGTTTCAAAACTGTTATTATACACTTAAATACCTGTCGGATATTATTTAAACATAATGTTACACATACTTATCTATGTCTAAATAAGTTCACAGTCTTGGCAAACGTCATCTCCCATCCTGCACGACTCCAAATTTCAATCAATAACCAGAGTTGTCGTTCCTTTTGCATATTCCTATCTGTCAACATCGTAGCACAATACGGCCGTTGCGAACATAAGCAGGGTATACCGACATGTAACAAGCATTCAACACTAAATATTTGATGCGTATTATCAACAAGTAGTTTAGAGATAACAGATCGATAGTGACCAATTGGCGGTCACTGAAAAGAGGTGTACGCGTTAGAATTACACGTTCATAATACATATTTTAGATAGACACTTGCTTTATTCTCGGCGATACAACCTTTGAATTGTATTATATAAAACACTAGATTGTCATTTACATGTCCATTGTAAATTAACTTGTAAATTAAGTTTCAATTCGCTGATGCCATAAATGCATATAATTCAAACTTGCAAACAACTACTCCTTTTAAGATCCCATACAGAAAAATCCCACCAGCTATGTATGAAGAAGTGAGGCAGCACATCAGGGAAATGCTCAATGCCGGTGTGATCTGAGAGAGTCTGAGTCACCATACTCCAGTAATGTAGTCCTTATCCGAAAAAAGGATGGATCTCTCAGATTCTGCATAGACTGGCGTCAACTGAACTCTAAAACACGCAAGGATGCCCACATGTTGCCCCGTTTCGACGATACCGTAGACTCCCTTGGCGGTTCGAAGTACTTTTCGAAGCTTGATCATCGATCCGGCTACTGGAACGTCAGCATGGCTGAGGAAGATAAGCAGAAGACCGCTTTTTCAGTAGGAAACCTGGGATTCTACGAGTTCATGGGATTCGGATTAGTAAACGCTGGAGCTACGTTCCAGCGATTGATGGAGAAATGCATGGGTGAACTGCACCTTCGTGAATGCTTAATCTTTTTGGATGATATCCTTATTTTCTCCAAGACATTTGAGAAGCATATACAGCGCCTAGAAGCAATATTCAGCAGTATTCAGCAAACTATCTCAACATGGGCTGAAACTCAAACCATCAAAATGTGAATTATTCATGTCATCAGTCATCTATCTTGGTCACCAAATTGATGAATATGGAATTCACACAGACCCCGGAAAAACATCCGCGCTTTGGGACTGGCCAGCACCTACCACCATCAAGGAGCTACGCCAATTTCTTGGTTTCTCTGGCTATTACCGTCGTTTTGTGGAAGGCTACGCCAAGATATCAGAACACTTAACGCTTTGCTACAGGGTCACTGCACCAAGAAAACAGTTGGATCCAAGAAAAAGAAGCCTGTTGTACCATGGACTTGGGGAGAAGTCGAACAGAGAGCCTTCGACCTACTTAAGGAGAAACTCACTTCTCCGCCTGTCTTGGGCTATGCAAACTATTATCTGCCGTTTACAGTACATGTTGACGCTTCTGGTAGTGGATTAGGTGCCATTCTTTATCAACAACACGAAGACAAACAGCGAGTCATAGCTTATGCTAGCAGAGGACTCCGGCCTAGCGAGAAGAAGTATCCAGCCCATAAATTGGAATTTCTTGCCTTGAAGTGGGCCATTACAGACAAGTTCAGTGACTACCTCACAGGGAATTTTTTCACCATATACACGGACAATAATCCCTTAACTTACGTCTTGTCAACTGCCAAACTGGATGCTAAAGGTCACAGATGGATTGCAGCTCTGGCCAATTATCAGTTTGACATCATATACAAGACGGGAAAGACCAACATTGATGCAGATTTTTTGTCACGCCGCCCAGACGCCTCAGCAGATGTGGTACATGCTGTCGTTAGTTCTGCACTGACTTTCACACCCCTTGTCGAGAGTGTCACGACTGGAATTCTCCACCTACGGCCGAGGAGGAGTATATCCAGTCTGACAACTTCAATAAGATTTCATGGAAGAACGAACAAAGAGCAGACAGTACCATAAGCAGAGTCATTGACCTCATCAAGAAACCACACAGCTCGTCCTTCCAGCGCAGTACCACCAGCTCTCCTTGAAGGGAATCCATGACGATGTGGGCCATCAAGGCATTGAGAAGACCCTCTGGCTTGCCAGACAGCGGTTTTATTGACCTGGAATGGAGAAAAACACCCACGAGTATGTTAGACATTGTGGGCGCTGCATAAGAAGGAAGTCACCAGAGAATGTCGCAGAGTTAGTTCCCATCAAAACATCACGTTCTATGGAGCTAGTGAAAATGTACAAAGGCGGATATGAAAATATTCTGGTCATCACAGACCACTTTACTAGATTTGCCCAAACTATACCCTGCCGAAATCAGACGGCTCAGACAAAGGCACTCTATGAAAATTTCATAAAATTCTATTCCTTCCCAGAACGTCTCCAAAGCGACCAAGGCAGGAATTTTGAAAGCAAGGTTATACGTGAGCTTTGCAAAATAGCCGGCGTTGCGAAGTCACGTACTACCCCAATACCATTCCATGGGAAACGGTTCCTGCGAGCGCATTAACCAGACGCTTCTGAAAATGTTAGGGGCTTTGGAAGAAGACCAAAAGAAATATTGGAAAAGCTATGTTGGATCATTAGTTCAAGCTTATAATGCCACAAGGAGCGACGCAACATGGTTTTCCCCGCATTACCTGATGTTTGGCTGGCACCCGAGACTAGCCGTGGATGCCTTCTTAGGCACTGTGCCAGACACCATCAGCCCAGACCGACAGACTTATATATCCTCAGAAGATCAAGCAACGTCTACAGTTCGCCTACAAGGTTGCTGCTGACAATGCAATAAAGAGTGCAGCTAAGGGCAAACAGCTCTATAACCGCAAGGCTACTGCCTCAAAGATCGAGAAGGTGGATGGAGTGTTGGTCAAACGCGTGGGATTTACTGGGAAGCACAAACTGGCAGACCGGTGAGAACAGATTCCTTACACTGTGACAGAAATCCCAAACGAGGACATTCCGGTCTATCGCGTGAAGAGGGAAGATGATCAAGGACCTAACAGGACGCTGCATAGAAACATGCTGCTTCAGTTTACATCACTACCAGCAGCAGAACTCCAAGCCCAAACAGCCCGATGATCGTACATCTTCATCGCCTAGCTCAGACTCAGACACAGATACCGTTTATAGGATACCGCAACTCAGGAGAGCTTACAAGTTATACCGATCCAACGAAGAACCATCCCGTCGACACTCGACCAGTTTTTCTACTCTTTCAGAACCTTCACCGGTCCCTGAAGTATCTAGGAATAGATCAGTAGAAAATGCCAGTGCTCGGACAGATGCAAATACTCGGATGGATGCCAGTACTAGGATGGATGCCAGTACTCGGACGGATGCCAGTATTAGGACGGATGCAAGTACTCCGCTGGATGCCCTGCCATCCATTATCTCCGATAGTCAGTTGGATTTACACGCCACACACGACACAGCAGTAACACCAGGAAGTTCATACAATGACGACTCCAGTTTGTCTAACAGCCGGATGCCGTACCAGGTGTGCTTCTGCCGGATGCCAATCTAGCATCCCCGGTGCAGCAACCTGCGGAACCTGTTCAGGCCGCTCGACCAACCAAGATAAGGAAACAGTCTGACCGATATGGGCAATGGGTTATGCCGTTATTCGTTGATGTTGACACAATGACCGATGAAAGAGCTACAGTGATAAACACTTTAGAAGTGTTCGTTTAATTTAATGTATTCTTTTACACAGGAGAAAATCAGCGGATTTGACCAGTACTTTTCATGCAGTTAAATTCATGTTCGATGTTTCATGAAAATGTCATTTACAGGATATGTTTAGGATTAAAAATGCTTGAATTACATTTTTCAGTAATTGATAGTTGCAAAACTATTCATTTTATTTTTTGCTGAATTTAGAGTTGTGTAATTATATTTATACCATTACGATAACTAATTGTGTTACTCCTGTTTTTATGCATATTACATATATATAACAAAAAAATAACAGGTTTAGTGTGGTTGTGCTTCGACTGTGTGCTGACGTGCTTATGTTTGTCTTTTGTTTCAGATTTTAATCAGTAAGTTAGAAATGTTTTATTTTAGATTGTCAGGAGACAATTTATTTTGAAAGCAATGGAGTATGTTGACCTGTTTTCATATTTCACTTTAACCGATATTGCATAAACATAGTTGACCACAGTGCTTTAAAGTTACAGGTGACTGGTTTTCCAGGTTTGAAGAGGCCAAATCATAATATTGATATTCCCACTATTTACAAATACACAACATATGTTTCACTGTCACAACACAATCCGAACAGTTCCAAATGTCAGTCTTCCTGAATCACTGTCTTCTGGTCTTGCATACGGCCGAATCTGCTTCAGTCTATATTATAGTGCACTTTAAAGAGCTCTGGTGAGAGAGCTGGTGAGAGAGTCTCTGAGTTTGTTATTTACGCGAGCGATAAAGGAAAAGGGAGATGGTATACCGATCGTAGATCTAACAGCTGCATAATCATATCCGGGATGGAGTTCCTACCGTAACCTCGGTGATATTAGCGTTGGAGTGGTGATAGTGACTAAATAAGAAAATTGAATTGAACTGAATCTTGTTTAACGGATCAGCAACACATTATAGGTTATTTAGAGCCACCCGGAGAATGTGGAAGGTGGTATTATAACTCAGTGAGTGGCGAAATAATGACTAAATAAGGAATTGAATTGAATTGAATCTTGTTTAACGTTAAGGCTCATCAACACATTATAGATTATTTAGAGCCGTCACAGACAAAGGGTAACGTGGTATTATAACTAACTGAGTAGTGAAATAACGACTAAATAACGAAATTGAATTGAATATGGTTTAACGGCTCATCAACACATTTGAATTATTTAGAGCCGCCACATAGATAAGGGAAGGGCACATATGAGTCCAGGAACCTGACCTACTCTTATTATCGAAAAGATTCGTGTGGTTCTTTAACGTGTTCGGGGGATAGACCCCGATACACGGTACCGTCCACTTTACATACCCATCTGACGGACTAAAGCTTCAGTTTAAATTGTATGTATTTGATTGCTTTGCCCAAGGGTCTTTTCAGACTTATTGTAACATTTTATATGTACATTTGTTCAGTTAAATATTTTTTTCTTTTTCCTTCACAAATCCATGTTCAGTCGAGTTCGTGAAATTCTAAAACTATAAAAAAAATAAAAAAAATAAAAAAGAAACACTAGAAGGGCCTAAGAAGCGTGTTACGCATAGTTTCGGATCGAAATATAAAAAGATCGGACAGGGAAAGTAGCATTCAAGGAGGACAGTCAACCACAAAACACAAAAACAAACATGCAAACAGACAAACAAGAAGGCAAAATTAATAATAAAAGTAAACAACATCACAAACACAAGTCATATATATAAATATCAATGTAATATGGATAAACAACTGTTTTCTTTACAACCTAGAAAAGGGCCATCAAATAGTATGACAATTCAGTGACAATTCAGTCACTAACGGCGCAATGATACCAAGTTAAATTGCGTAACGTAATAATCTGCACTGAGGGGTATTAACAATAAATCAAATTCTCGACTTATAAAATAAGGTTAATTATGTAACAATACTGAACGAACGAAAGAACGAAACGAACGAACGAATAAATGAATGAAAGTGACTGGTGAGGATGATCGATAATTCCACCATGAAGACCTAAACAACTGGCATCTAGTTTTCACTTGTAATAGAGGTTACTAATAATATAATTACATCTTTGAAAGAATAAGAAGAAACAATTAAACTTCAGAATTTTATTTAATTATTTAAATTAAGTCAACGCGATACTGGATTAATATATTTAAGTAAGCTTCTTATCCCTCGCCACTATTTCGAACATACACTTTACTAGGAATTACGTGTAGCGCATATAACTGCGAAAAAACTTAGGAGTGTGTGTGTGTGTGTGGGTGTGTGTGTGTGTGTGTGTGCGCGCGCGCGTGGGTCGGTTGGTATAAACGGCGAAAAGGAACGTTTAAGCGAAAAGAAGCGTAAAGGAATTTCCGGGAGCGAAAAGGAATGTGTTTAGTATATACAAAAGATTAATTCTGATTATACAACACAATTAACATAAGTAAACATCTAATTAGATAAGGCATAAAACAACAATAACAGTTTATCAATTCAAGAACTTCAATAAGTTCTTACAGCTACATTTCTATTAAGCATTTAATTAGGTGCACATTATATTTATGAAAAATCCATGATTTATAACACTAACATGACAGACCTGTTTTGTTACTTATATTACAGTTCAAATGATTAAATCTCATGGTATAACATGTGTAAATAAACCCTGCTGTTCTACTGATTATATATTCATCTTCATTACTTAACAAGAAAGCAAACTGATTTGTGCATGATAAAGTATTGAACTTTTTACATGTATTAGAGATCTCTGTTGTAAAGTCATTTCTTACTGTAGCATATTTTGGACATTCCAACATAAAATGAATTTCACTTTCAATTTGATTAGTATCACAAAGTTTACAGAGTCTGTCTGTTAATGGAATATTCTTGTACCGACCAAGTTCTATTTCCAGTTTATGTGCGCTTATTGTAATTTAAGTAAGACAAGATCTTACCTTAGGATCCTTAACAACATGTAGATATTTTCAAAACTCAAAAACATTCTTAAAAGTAGCATAAGTACGCGGTTTTCCAGTATTACCCCTAACACATATACTGAGCCTTTTTGACCAATTTGACTTAAAAAACACTGATTGCTTTTGATTTAACTTGTGCAGCTACATTTTTATTCTGATACTGGTATGGTTTAATACCCATGTGATTCATTACAAAATAAATACTTGAAACTCAACTTTACGTCATATAGCTTGCGCTGTATGACGTCAAACGTGTTCACCTTGTTAAAGATGCTTATTAATGTTATATGTACTGATACATATGATGGGTTGATATCGGGGGTGTGCACGGCTTGGGAGCATGGCAAGTTTGTTGTAATTAACATTTCATTAAAATTACTGTTGAGTTTATCTTCGTGACGTATATTTACCAAGTGACGTCATGTAACGTGGCGCTTCCAACGGATGAAATATACGCGGGGAATTAATGGAACAGCTGTATTTTATCGTAGAATAACACTTCTTTGTGTATAGGTTATAATAGCGTAAATGAGTCTCCATGCCCCTTCCATAGTAAAGTTAGAATGTTGACAACCTGTTAAAAACTCAAACCTGATTAGAATTCTGGGAAACTTACTTTATCGTGCAAATAAACATGTCTGCTATTAAACATCAACAAGGAAATAGGGGTTTATACCTTCTAAGAAACATTTCTTCAGTTGTATACTACACCGGGTCAAAGGTCAAAGCTATTTTTACCCCTTGCAATTTCGTACCCTGTCTACTTTCACTTCTGAAATTTATATCAAAAACTGTCAAAAACATGATGAGCTCCCTTTTCAAATATCAACAACATGTCCAGAATACAGTTACAGCCAAAACATAACAGGAAATTGCACTTAAAAAAGTTTTTAAAGAGAAAAAGATTAGCACTCTTTAATACAGAGCTACTTTCGATTGCACAAGGCGAGCACATCCGGCTGATTTAGTGGAATTAAACTTAAATGAAAGACTGCGGAGGTCGTGTTAGATTAAATTATATTATATTATATTATATTATATTATATTATATTATTATTATATTATTTATATTATATTTTATTGTATTATATTATATTATATTATATTATATATATTATATTATATTATATTATATTATATTATATTAAATCAGAAAACAAACATACCTAGCTGCATGAACGCAAAAAACAAGACTCCCACGAATAGATTGTTCGACATTTCAGTTTTTCAAGTTGTTAAATAAATAATATGAGTCACAAGTTATACGATAACTGTGTTGTGTACAGCAAACATGTATTTAAGAATACAATATACACGGTGATACATCGTACACCGGATATAGTGATCAGAAAAATATAGAAAATGGTGATTTTTTTCTACCCAAGGTAAGTTTACACCTAATTGACATAATTGACATATATCTATCAAACCAATTGAACACCGTATCTGTTTTTCAGTTACTTGAATGTTTAATTGAGCCTCGAAAGGTGTAAATTCAGCTAGTATAGTATAGCAAATATGTAAAACTATATGATTTAAAGGTCTGCCGATCACTGTCAGATTTCGATCCGTAGTAAAAAAGTAGCTTGTTTTTTGTTTTGAAATTCTAAATCGCACGATTTCATCATTTTCATAGTGTGTTATTTGCCAAATATCATGTACGTTAGTGTACGGGGTATAGCATTATTGTGTTACGGGATAAATATATGACACAATATATATCTTTGTGTGTGATATTATTTATAAAGTATCAAGCGTACGGTGATTTTTCAAGTAAAAGTAGTACAAAAGACATGATTGTAAACAAAAAAAATGCATTATTAACACATTGATGGTGTTAGCTCTTTTTTTCTCAAATTTTCGAATTGATTAATCGCATAAATGATAAGTTTATACAAAATGGAAAGAATGGTCAATGTCCATTAAACATGTCAAATAGTAAAGCATTGATAGCTTAAACGAAAATTCATAACATTAAAACATTTAAAATCCACAAGACATATATAACAGCCTGACAAAAAAGTTCTTACTGCAATGAGTTTCTTCAATATGTTTACTACTTAAAGGGACAGAATCTAATTTGATGACCAAATGTTGCGAGTATGGTTTTAGTGCCCCCATATTTTATTTATGTATTATAAGTAAATAATATGCGCATAATTTATCTTGAGCCTTATTTCCGTTTATGCTACAAAATGCATACGGTTTCTACATGATTGCAATTATGTATTTGTTTACAAGTAGCGGGTCACAATGTTAAATGATATCAAATAAAAACTCCTTATTATTACTCGTAAATATATACCAATCGTGAAATAGCTGGAAAATGAATGGCTTAGCTACTAGTTAATGCGGTTTGTTGCGTATTCACATGTTTTCGAATACTTCATATTCTGAAAATTGGCAGAACGCATCAGTATCAGGTATAATTTCGCATACTGTCATCATGTTCCGGTTCGTTTTCTTATGACAGATGTATTGCCCTTATATTTTATAAAAGCAAACATTGCCGTTCATCTGCTGAACCCCTATTGAGATTTTAATAAAATGCCTGAAACATCAGAATTAAATTCAAGTTGACATATCACTGTCCCAATTTAGTCGGATGATTTGTAAATGTGTCAGCTGGACACGAATGCCCCACTTTTTTTTTTACACAATACACGGGTTATATTTGAATGGAATGAACTAAAATAAATGAGAATACCATATGGTGCACAATTTAACAGGGTACGAAACACCTGTGTAAAGCTGGATTACTGTAACTCAAATAGTTTTAAACAAGGGCACGGCAAAAGTTTTTCCATCTACGAAGCCCCTATTTTGGCTATGTCAGTGGCCATAACTCAGCCGTTGTAGAGCGAATCTATATGCTCTCCAAACCTCCCAACCCCGAGTGGGGCATAAAAAAGAATTATACTTCGCCGTTTGGTCCTGTTTAGGCCCTACTCACTGCAGACATATTACACAGAATTTATGATATTGTAACAACCGGTAAGCAATACTGTCAAGCTTGTTTAAAGTAAACTATGCTCTAAATGTAGGTTATGTTTGCAGGAAATCTCTATAATTAATACATAATCGCATAATACAGATACTTATATACATATATCATTATATAATTCCATCGTTACTTAAAACTGATAAACCCTTGTTGTCCTGGCCACAGGCTAGTCATTGATTATTATCTTCCGACGAAGTCAGCTTTAAGGGATACATATTTGGCGTTGTCTGTACATTCGTCCGTCCGTCCCTCGTTCGTCCGTTCGTCCGTTCGTCTACTCCATAACTCTCACATGCATGGAGGGTTTTTGAAATAAATTGGCACAAATACTCATCTTATCGAGACGACGTGCAGAACCCAACACCCGGGTCTGCATCTTTAAAGGCACAACTGCCGTATAAAAGCCACTAGAAGGAGCTAGGGCAGGTTTTTTCATTTAAATGTATATGTTATGCGCAAAATAAGAATATGGACAATTCCGGAATTGCTCTGCGCAAAGTAAGAATTCTTAAAATGCGCGGCATTATCGGAATTCTCAAAATGCGCGGTTCAATTCCGGAATAGTCCGTGCGCAGAGTAGGAATTGGGACAAAGTAAGAATATGTTCGTTATCGTCAGTGCGCAAAGTAGGAAATGGAACAAAGTAGGAATATTTTCGTTAATCATATTTGCGAGTATACTTTGATTTTTGTTTGCTTCATTCAAATAGTCAACATATCAGCAGTATATTAGTATAAGAAATAGCTATTTAATCCAGAAAATATGATGCATACGTCAGTAGGTAAAGCTAAAACAATTTTATTTTGAATCATGCGTACGTATAGTTAAAATCATTAACATACTGTGATGTAGTTTGCTCAATTAGTTTGACAAAAGAGCATACAAATACTTAAATGTGTGTGTTTATTTTAAGCCGACAACCGTGGGTGTTCTTACATACCGATTAGGATATCCGCGTTTTACATTCCGGATATAAAGTATTTTCTTGCATTTGGGATAAGGCTTTCCGCGTTTTACTTTGAATTGAATAGGGTTTTAAGGCGCACCAACACATAAAAGGTTATATGAAGCCTAACAGGAATGAAAATGCCAGGCTCATCCTCCATTTACATCAAGATAAAATATTTAGAATGGGCCTACCTTCTTACCTGCAGAACTGCAGAGTTTCTGCCATTTACGATGGAGCCACGTTTCCACGTTTGCGTACGCGGTATCATGACCTTGAATGAGCATGGTAAAAAATGAAAAAAATAATATAAATGGGGTGGTGGTGGGAGCGGGGGGAGGTGGGGGGAGGGGTTCTACCTCTGCATGTGATGGTTTGTTTGCAGTGGTTGTATTCTACCCCGGCAACCTCACGGGGATGGCTTGAAGTGTAATAAATAGATTAGTTAACTGCCCGAATCGATTATTGGGTAATCCTTCACTCGATGGTAGACGTGTTTTGTTTTTTCACTCACGCTCATACGCTCGTTCGTGAAAAGAACCACACGTCTATACCACTCTTGAAGGATTTCCCTATAATCCATCCCAGCATTTAAATAATCTCTATATATCGATGGTCTAGAATTATAACGTCGTAAGTGAAAAATCATAGTTTTCAGGAAAGTGAAAAAAACGGACTGACAGTAACAACTGTGTGAATTCTCTGAACAATCTCATATGACATAAGCTGTAGTTTGCTTTCTCATAAAACAAAGTATTTGTTATTTAAAAAAAAAAAAAATTGACTTTGTAATCCGAGCAATTGCACTTCAGACCTTATGTTATTAAATATTCGGAAAGGAAGATGTTCATAACAAAAGTTGTATCTGGCAGTTACGACCTTTTAAAATATGGTAAAAGCGATTATTAAACCACTGTAAGTGACTTATAAAAGTTTGCTAGTTCATGCTACACTGTTGGTCGAAATGTAGAATGCATATGGGAACATGCGTGTGATGACAACATTGCAATGTTATATATTAGAAAATGTTCTATTTTTTAAAATCAAATCAAACAGATATATGGTAATGTAACATACAAATAAAGGCACGAATTATGTTTCAAAGTAATTGTTGTAACAATTATAACATTTAATAACAGAAACTGGTAGTTGTATTCACTAGTGGCGCAGTCGGTAGCGCGGCGGATTTGTGACCGGAGGCCCCGGGTTCAATCCTCCGTGGTGCCACTGAGTTCCGTTGGTGTGTTCTTGGGCAAGACACTTTTCCTTAGCCTCGTCCGTCAGATGGGGACGTAAACCGGGCGGTCCCGTGTATCGGTCTATCAACCGAGCACGGTCTATCAACCGAGCACGTTAAAGAACCATAGGAATCTATTCGATAATAAGAGTAGGGCAGGCTCCCGGATTCCTATGTATCCTTCCCCTCTCTCTGGGGCGGCTCTAAATAACCTGTACTGTGTTGATGAGCCGTTAAACAACATTCAATTCATGTATTCACTAATGAAAAAAACACTAATCAATCACGAACAAACACTAAGACATGGTCCTATACCCTCTGTAGTCTATAACGTTACACTGCATTTACCGACTATCTTTTGAAAATGTAAAACTATTCAATTCGTAACCAGACATTTAATTTGATATGTCTGGCTTTAAATCAGCAGAGCGACGCTAATAATGCATATCTTTTAGTGCATTTTGAAAGCCTATTGTGAAAAGATCCGGGTGCAAGAGATTGTATTACCATCAAAATAATGACACAGGTTAAATATCCACAAACACGTGTCACTTTAACGAGATTATATCATAATTATTATAAACATTTTCAGTTCCCAAAATAATAAATATCACTAAAATATTTCGCAAGTAGCTGAAGTCATATTAAATTGTTTAAAACTTAAAGTTGAAGACCAGAATAAGACCAACGTTTCTCTTGTGTTGGGCAACTGCGTGGAGACAACAGTCAGAACTCGAATTGACTCTACTGATTTATGTGGGTGAGATATATATATAATATGTCAACGCACTCTCTATATACTTACCAAAATATATGTTATCCCCATACCCTATATATCCTTACATATCATATCCATATACCTTATATATCCTTATGTAATATATCCTCATACCCTCTATATAATATAGAGGGTATGGGACCATATTATATAGGGATAATAGGGTATGTGGATATTATACTTACATAATAACTATAACCCCATACGCTATATGTCCTTGCATAATATGTCCCACATCCTCTATATCCTTACATAATATGTCCCCGTACTCTCTATATACTTATATATTATAACCCCATGAATACCCCTTATATCCTTACATAATATGTCCCCGTACTCTCTAAATGCTTTCGTAGTATGCCTACGTACTCTCTATATCCTTCATATTATGTCACCGTACCCTTTATATATTTACATAGTATATCTACATACTCTATATACCTTTTAACACACAATATTCCCCCGTATCATTTGTATGCCCCCGTACCTTTTATATCTTTACATAGGATGCCCCCGTACCATCTTTACATACATTATATGTCCCAATGTCCCTGGTTGCCATTCTGACCCCTCGGGTGAGCTTTCCCTATGTTACATATTTGTCTGTGATTTGTATAGGAAATACTGGGAATAGAAAAGCTATAACCAGTGTTTTGAGATATGGGATGGATGGATGGAACGTTCGAACGAACGAACGGTGTTTCATGGCATGTCGACAGATAAATAGGTTATATTTTGCATAAAAATCGACGAAAGATGAAGAAGTGAAATAGACATTTAGAAAGTAACGTGAAAATGGGCTGATTATACTGTGTTCTAAGTGTTAGCACTAACATTACATCAAAAATGTAGCTTTCGTATGAAACAATATTCGTAGTGTACTAAATATGTTAAATATGTTAATTATATTTCGAAATATTGCAATATAGTATTATATAACATAATTATATTCAACATTAATATCATTACGTGGCCGGAAATCAGTCTAACACGGGGTATGAAATAAAACCTTAATTTCGGTTTAAAAACCTGCATATTGTAAAATTAAAACATTTAACTTATAATTTTAAACAGGTTATCGATTTTTGTTTCAGTAAAATATGTTTTATGTATGTTTATATTGCCGAAAATATACATTGTAAAACTGACTAATATAAGCTTCCCCCATAAAGTAATGCATGACCATGTAATGTTATAATAGTTAAAGGGAGTACATCAGGATTTTTCTAGAAATATCTTAAATTATAAAAATGTTCCAATTCATGATAAAACACTTATATCCATCAAAATATGATGTTCGAACCATATTGTTAAGGTTTAAACTTTGAATAAACCATATAGCTAGGACGGAATAGGGCATAAAATGCTGAAATTAACCCTGGTGGGTAACCTAGGATAGCATGTATTACTGTACAGAATGAATTTCCTTGTAACTAAGGTGTCATTTTTAGCATCATTCATTGTGTTTAGGCGCTTTAAAATAGGAAATAGTATTATTTGTCAATTTTAAGTCGGACCCCTAGACCCCTTTGAAAAGCCTGATGTACTCCCTTTAAATACAACGTTCGATTAACAGTCCTTTTGTCAATTTATATATGATTGGTATATAATGGACCAAATTAAACAAACTTCACACTGTTAAGAGAGTGCGTGTGTGTGTAATGTTGTTCAAAGATGTGAAGGAGTCCACGCGCCGCTCCGTCACGCTTCCTATTACTTGTGGCCCTGAGACATATTGGTCAATCATATTGTTTAAATGCAATGAGATACGCCCTTTTATTTAATTAGCCAATCACAATAAAGGAAATAAAAATGAAATGAAATATGTTTAAATTAAACATAATTATTTCGCCATAATTTATTGACGTATACTAACATATTGGAATCGGTGAAAGTTAAATAATTTAACTAGCTAGAAGAAACGTTAAATAAATTTTATCATATTAGAAGTTGTGTGCTTTTTTCATACTTATTGACGACTATATATGCGTATTTCGAAATATTAAATTTATAGTTGGAAATTGCTATTTTTTTTAGTTCGCGGTGTATTGAGCTTTTTTTTCTTTTCTTTTTTACATATTTGCAAATTATTATTATTAATTATTATAATGTTAACCTATAACAACGCTAAAGAATAAAACACAACTATAATAAAGCGAAAAGAAGTTCAGTTAATTGTTCAATATGCAGACCTTTTAAACCGAAATTACGGTTTATTTCATACCCCATACCGTTTTCGCTTCTTGGAGAACATTTGGGAAACGAAGGCCTGGCCTAAATTATAACAGATATTTAAACAATAATAACACATATTTCAAAACATGTTTTACTGAAGAAAAAAAAAGATTACATGTTTAAAACTATCACTTAAATCTATTTTTTTTTATTATTATTATATCAGATTAACGCATGAAAAGGACACACAAGCAATAAGTGGTTTATAAAAAGGACGCACGAGCGTTTTCAATAAAATTCATATATTAAAGTTTGCATTATTCTTTCCTTTCTGTGATTTTCTTGGTTTCCTCTTCCTAAGTCGGGGTTGTGTGAAGACAATCTAAATATGCCGAGAATTATTTTCTCTTCATTGATATCTAAATAATGTTGCAAGTCAAAGTCGCGTTTTAAAACGACAGCAACACGTTGATTATATCTATATCAACTTGTTTTTTTTTCCATGAAAAGCCAATGAAAGAGTGATTTTCGATTCAACAGATAGAACCGTCTTACTTAATTATTCCGACATTTTAGGTAGTATTACATAATTTTCTTTGATAAGCAGAAACTTTAACCATGCTCACGGCCTGTGTAGGAGAAACGTAATTAAATAGGCAAATAATGTCATTTTAATAAAGTGCATTGACATGCAACCTCGTTTGAAATAATTTAAAATAGTTCAATTGAATTTTCTTACCAAATATTATGGAACCTGGAAAGTATTGTTGAAGTTAAGGACTTCAAATTGTTTTGTAAATAATTAAGTTTATGTTAATCATACGCGATAATTAACTGTTAATTATCTGTTCGTCGCAGATGGGTGAAGCAAAATAAGCATATTAAAACAAAATATAAGTAGGTTTAAAATTAGCATCTTCCTATACACATCATAACACAAATTCTTACTTTGCGCAACATATTCTCAAATTGTGCAGAGACACTTAATGCGTGGTTTATATATTTAACCCCTTGCGCAATTCCGGAATAGTCCTGCGCAATTCCGGAATCGTTGCGCATTTTAAGAATTCTTACTTTGCGCAGAGCGATTCCGGAATCGTCCATATTCTTACTTTGCGTAGAACATATACATGGTTAGATCAGGGAGACCTTTTTCGAAATATTGAAAATTCCACCTCATAAAAAAAATCTATATTTGGCACAGAAATAAACTGATGTTAAACAATTGTATTGGTAAAAACATATTTGTGAAAAAGTATCTAACTATTCCTAGTTTCAATTCTTTTGTAAACCCAACTGACAGAAATTTGAAAATATAGGGGAGGTGCCTGTGGGTTTAAGAACTGAAAAGTGTACACAAATACACGTGGTAGTGTTTACAGCAGACGACACTCAGCGTTATGGCTTAGAGATAGGCAGTAGTTATAATTGTGTGTTAACCTCCATAACAGTACTCTGAGATGGGATGATTGTATCACTATTCTTGTGTTCCATATAAACAAATCATTCCTACCATTTTCACATCAGAATCAGAAACATCACCATGCACTTCTATATCCCACCTATGAAAAGTGAATATTCCCTCCTCAGGCTCAGTGATGTATGTTCCTTAGTCATAACTATATACAATGTAATTCCAGATCTGATTATCTCCATCATGTCCAGCCATTCCTTACATTAACTTGTACAGTTATGCTTTATATTTTTGAATGATTATTCCCAACACAATGTCATCATAACATACATGTCCAAATTATACGCATATATTGTGTACTGCAGTGTATATACGCTGTTTCTCCAGACCAACTATAATTCGTAATTAATTTTCAATTAACACTAATAACTTACGTCATGAAATATTTGCTGACAATGTGAAGTTCTGTCACAGTTCCAATAAAATAAACAGAGTTTATATACTAGTGATTTGGAGTCATTAGATTGATAAACTTTACTCCTAGTTGATTTGTTCATGCCGTCTGCAAACTCTGCATCCAGTGAGAGTTGTTTGCATGTGCTATTGAGTCATTCCCTGTAACTGACAGGCCTGTATAGCTGATGTAATTGATACGTTGATAAGACACACCTTCAATCTCTCCCTACCAGAGTAGGGAATGTTGCCCCTTTAAGCTCAATGTCATAAAGGTCATCATAAAGGTCATTTACTTCTTATATGCATCTAATAAGGTCCATTTTGTTTCTACTCCATGACTATTACATGCATGGAGGGATTTTGAAATAAATCGGCATAAATACTTATCTCATCGAGAAGACGTGCAGAACCCAACATCACCTGTATCTTCAAGGTCATCAAGGTCATAAAAATTAAACTTCTCTATATAATAAGGTCGGCCCATTTCGTGTCCACTCTATATCTCTCACATGCTTTGATCCATGCAGATCCCCAACCACCCACCCCATGAAAAAAAACAGGAAAAAAAAAACAGCAAAGTAAACAACATAACTATTACATAATCGCATTGTGTTTAGATGTAATGTTAAGCAGTTAAAGATTTCATTAATCACTCGTATCTTTTGATATAATATGTAAAGTATATAAGGTCAGACACCTGCAAATAACTGTGTTCTTTGTTCATATGAGCTTTTTAATTTTTAAAGCACGTTTAACCAAACTTACATTCTTACATTCTTTCACGTCATGTCACATTACTCTCTATTCAAAGATCTACTCGAGGCCAATGAAAAAAAAAGAAAACAACTAGGGGTGTGGGGTCGAATAGGTTGTAAAAGAACCGGCAACTTTAGAATGACATGACTGTATGAAAACAATGTGTCCTTCCAAGAAACTATCCACCACACCTACTTTCACTGTAAAAATAATGAACATTATAATTTACACTTTATAAACAAAGCTGGTGCCCAGAATTGATCTATGATGTTTTATTGTCCGCCATATAAAATCTACAATCTCACACAGCGTTTTAAAAGAAGAGAAAAATGGAACTACTTATTATATGGTCTACTTTCGAATGGACCAGGCAGGTTTCCCCGGCTATTTACCGTTGTTATACGTACAATATATTAATATTTTAACATATACAATGCAGCAAAAGATATTGTAGTTCCTCAGCTAATACTACCATAAAATGGCCACAATTGTGTGCAAAACATTTTATTTACAAAGATTGACCCACAATTCAGCAGGGAATCGCTAAGATTTGTTTACACTTCACATTACTTCTTACTGACTGATTTTGTATTATGAATAATTATAAAGTGGCCAATGGTTTTAAAACGCCGCTTCTCAGAAAGGTTGAAATGACCCCTACTTAAGAAAAGATATGTTTTCACAACTGGTTTTAAACACGTCGTTTGGAAAACGAGCTTGTCTCTTTGATGCCTTTCACCAGCTGGTGACGGCTACTCCTTTTATACAGGTACTATTCGAACATCGGTATAGCTTGTATTTGGGTTGAAAATGTCAAATTTGTGTTACATGTACAACTTGCAAATATTTATCATTTTACGACTGAATCATGGAATCATTTAGTACTGTTACAGTACGATTATACAATAAGTATTGCTTTATATGCAGACAATTTTGCCCGATAAATCAGTCCATTTTGATTATACTATCCAACACATGGTCGATCATGTATCTCTATCCCCAGTACACTAAAAATCACTAATTTACGATGAAAAGCTATCCCCCGTACAGTGCATCGCAACATATAACGTCAATTATCAAAGAAGTTTCAAAACTGCACATGCACATTTTACACACAGATAAAGTTGATATGATAATGAACAAATCTGTCGATTCAAAATTTCGGTTAATTTCGATAAAATACATAAAAGCGGAACAATAACAAACTATTAGCATAAACTTGCATCGTTCGTACGTGATCAGGACACTTTGTTTTGATTATTTAAAACAATTACGAAATAAATGGCACTTTTCAGGTTACTTTCAGCTTTTTGCTCCCACCGTTGGCTTGAACGAGTATTATACAGTAACACAGGAATATAGAAATAACCTTACTTCGATCAGCAAAACATGTCAAATTTCTGATCACTTTAGCAGCTATATCCGGTGTACCATGTATCTCTCCTCGCTTTATTACTTGCAGTCATCAGCAGGTACTTTGTAAGGTACTTTGTAAGTTAGAAAAAAAGTTTACCCTTCCATAAAATATACATGTTGATCCAAGAGATTTTTTTTTTAAAAAATGGTGAAGTTAAAAATTTGTTATGACTAAAATCAAAATCATAACCCACTTAAAACTACCCTAAACACAATTTCAATATGTATGTTATTACTTGCAATCATCAACAGGTACAGTTTAATTGAGAAAAAAAAATTTACCCTTCCATAAAATATATATGCTAATCCATGAGGAAATAAACACGTTCAAAATGGACAAGTTAACAAAATGTTTTTGGTTGAAATAAAAGTCATAACCCACTTAAAAACTACACCAATCACAAAGTGCATATGTTTTGTATGATAAACAACGATCGACACATATATATAAAAAGCGTGAAAGGCGTATAAAACAAAAAAAGCAATTAAAAACTTGCTAAAACACGAACATGTGCCTATAATCGTTGGATAGGACGCCTGTCGTAGGCGGACGGACTATAATCCTTAGAAATACACACACACACACACACAAACACTGGATGGTTGCTCTGGCATGGCGGACAAAAGTAAACTTTCGCAAATTTGGAACTAACTTTGTTGTAATTTCGGGTTTTATAGACATTTGACTTGAGTTATAAACGTATTATTTGTGTGTAGTTAGTTACTCGATAACATATACAATTGCAACAACAATTAACTATTTTACAGGTAATTATTTGAGAAATTGCGTTGCCGGTGTCAAGGTAAAAAACGTATGAATGCACCATGTATCGGCATAGTCTAAAACCTAGGATGGAATAGAATTGGAATGGAATGAGCTTTTGATTCCAATCGCATTCCATTCCATTTTAGTCTAAAGTTCCCATTCATATTTTAGTCTGTGACACATGTACTGAGTATAGGATGAAATATGGAATGAACCTATAAGAAAATTGGAACAATGTGAAATATGCTTATTTTACCATATAAGGGTATCAGGAAAGCATGGGAACACAATGTATTATATCACACGCACACACACGCACGCACGCACGCACGCACACTTACACACACACACACACAAAGACAGTGCACATTATCATAGCATTGTAGTGTAGTAGGACTCAGTTGGGGTGTATGTAAATAGATAAGTTTATAGGCGCGTTACTACTGTCTCGCCGCAGAGCTAGCTTTTATGTTGATATCGGCAGAGTGCCCGCTTCACATGCAATCGTTCTGAGTTCAAACCCCGCTGAGTGTACTAGTTTTTCCTCGTCCGTTGACAGTAGTTTGGTCGGTGAAATTGCCTTTGATTGATGAATGCATAGTATTAAATCTGTTAATTCGTTACAGACAAAGGGGCGGAGCTTTACCATACTCTAACGTCAGATACATTTATGGAAGTTAGAGTACGGACAGCAAGCGCGGACAAGGTCACTAAGTATACCATACTTCAAAAAAACAGATAGAGTCTGTCTCAGCTCGTTGGTTCCTAAGCAAGCACGCACGCACACACACACACACACACACACACACACAGACAGTGCACATTATCATAGCATTGTAGTGTAGTAGGACTCAGTTGGGGTGTATGTAAATAGATAAGTTTATAGGCGCGTTACTACTGTCTCGCCGCAGAGCTAGCTTTTATGTTGATATCGGCAGAGTGCCCGCTTCACATGCAATCGTTCTGAGTTCAAACCCCGCTGAGTGTACTAGTTTTTCCTCGTCCGTTGACAGTAGTTTGGTCGGTGAAATTGCCTTTGATTGATGAATGCATAGTATTAAATCTGTTAATTCGTTACAGACAAAGGGGCGGAGCTTTACCATACTCTAACGTCAGATACATTTATGGAAGTTAGAGTACGGACAGCAAGCGCAGACAAGGTCACTAAGTATACCATACTACAAAAAAACAGATAGAGTCTGTCTCAGCTCGTTGGTTCCTAACCAAGTTTTTTTCTAAGTAGAGCGCCATTGGGCTAGTAAGATTTTGAATGTCGGACAAAAAACAAACATTTTTGACATTCATATGAAAACCATCGGAAACGCATTTCCGCGTCGACGACGACAACGCAAAACAAGTTATAAAAAATGACTAGGGAATATGAACAACACAATATTACTACATGAATATCATTAGCACTTGTTTTGTTGTTTGAATATGGTTTCAGTCTAAAAACCTTCAAAGAATGATGAAAAATAGAACTTTTCTTTTTTTTTCCTCGGCTCTTCGTTTGTTTTTTCCTGCCTGGTAAGTAGTAGAGGCGCAGGTTTGGCGTCACGACTGCGCATGCGCGGGCGCCATTTTGTTTTCTCAAAATAAAACGTGTTCGGTCACGCGCAGCCTCATTTGCATATGAATGTATTGTGGGTAGAGGGGGTTAGTGCCAGGATGTTCGGACAAAGGATATTGACTTAATCCTTTACCTTTAACGTACCCACGCGATAGGATGAGTGTCATAGGTTAATCCCTCTATTCAATCGACACTACTGAGAGACAGGATGTCTGAGTTCCTTTTGTATTAAAACCGCACAGGGGATTATGGACAGGATGTTGGAACAAAAGGTATTGACATTTAGACTTAATCTGTGGACATTATAGAGACAGAATGTCTGAGTTCCTTTTGTATTAAAACCTCAGAGGGGATTAGGGACAGGATGTTCGAATAAAATGTATTGACATTTAGACTTAATCTGTGGACATTATAGAGACAGGATGTCTGAGTTCCTTTGGTATTAAAACCGCACAGGGGATTAGGGACAGGATGTTCGAATAAAAGGTATTGAAATTTAGACTTAATCTGTGGACATTATAGAGACAGAATGTCTGAGTTCCTTTTGTATTAAAACCGCAAAGGGGTTTAGCGCCATGATGTTCGAACAAAATATATTGCCACAGTGAATTGACCTCCGACCGTAATTGAAAACGCGAACAAAGGACTGGAAACACTCTATTATACCAATACTTTGAAAACAAGATTTGACATGTTAAGTCTCGTTCGTCTATAATAGACTTGACGTTGATTTCTATAAATAGCACAAACGGACCAATCAGATTGGATTTTCAAGAACCACTGAACTTTTTAGTATATAAGAGAGCACACAGAATCATTCTACCTAAACGTAACGTCCCAACTGGTAGCAAACTCAAATTCAAGAAGTCTTAACACATCCGTGGTCACTTATGAAATGTACTCTATTTTTTAATAGAAGTCGTATTCCACATAACAAGAATTGTACATGTTGATACATGTATTGTCCAAAAATTGTGGTTTGAACTCGGCTTAACAAGTCACTGAAGTCCTTTTCTATAGAAAGTTGATCATGTATTTACTTTAAATGTTAAGTCGCCCAGGTAACGGATTAACTTTTGACCATTAAGGGATTTGTAATTTAAACCATATAAAACTGATACCATTTGATAGATCTGTTCACGCTGATACTAAAAAATGTATACTTTTGTTAACCTATCTCTTATAGTAACGGTGATATTACTGTTTAGGGGTCACGTGACATAATGGTAGACTCTGATTGGTCCAAACTTTAAATACCCATAACTATCTCATTAATGGACCAAATTGTATCATTTTAAAGATATTTTCCAGCGCTATTTGATTGTAGACCAAAACCGAAAGTATTTCACAATACAACCGGAAGTGACGTCATTATAATCTAAAAATGACCATATCTTTCGCATTTACACATGTTTGGTGTATTTTTTCTTCAAGTCCGTAAATACAAGAGATGTAAAATAATAACAACACACTGTCATTAATTTGATTATTTCTATTGTAAACGCAACACATAATATATCTAACATTGATAACAATCACCTATATGTATGTCACACATAAACTTTACAGTAATTGTTTAAATTGACTACTCGTAGAAATCAGCCAATCTCTCGACACTTTGAAGGGTTGGAAACCGTCTCCGTTTGTATTATTCAACAGTATCGGGACGTAGGTATTACTAGCGTTAGCTTGAATAATAAATATTCTCCATAGTGTCCATCCACACGGTATATTTCCAGACATATCGCAATAACGAAAATTGTGTTCCACGAGTGACCATTGATTTTGATTTAAACGAACGAGAATAGGTACGGTTCTGCTATCTGTTTGTAGAATAACTGTTTCTTTGTCAATGTTATTGTTGATTTTTTTCTTGTATTTGGTTGATCAACACCTTTATTTGGTGACTCGTGACTTGACTTCTTATAAGTTGCGCACGATTTGCATGATCCAAATACATCTGTAATGACTTGCTTGCCAGCCGGTGTATCCGCTCTATTGTCAACTAGCACATATGAGTAAGGTTTAGCCGTTGTGTCGTTATTACGCTCCCTAATCAGCCGACGTATGTACCACGTTGTTCCAACTACGTTAGAATATTACATAGTAATTTATAACCGATGTCGTTATATAGCTGCATGAACGAGGGTTTGTTTTTGTCAAAAATTCTGTCAGCCATGATTCCGATCTGCCTTCGATCTGCGGGACATCTAAAGAGTGCCATCTATTGGGCATTTCTGCTGATACTGGTATTGTGCTTGCCTTTTGGAAATGCGTTCTGTAAAAGTAGAATGACGCTCGAGTTACGGAGTCTCCATTGCGTAAACAATTTGAAAATGATGGGACTGTCCACTGCGAGATCCATAAGATCATACAGTACGACGATGTTGTTATACACCGGGTCAAGATAGCTCAGGTCCACCTTAAATTCAGGTACGCCTTCTCTAAAGTAAATGTCTTTTCCTAATGAGCTCTTCATCTCCCTATACATATCTTGCCACTGTCCGTAAAACCAATAGATTCTGCGACGCTTTCTAGGATCCTCGTAGTGGATGATGTGGTCTTGTTCCAGTATTTGTCTGACGAAGTAACTTGAGAGAGAACAGGTGCTGAAATCGAAAGTCCAGATATGACTCTTGCGCTAAACCGAATGTCATTTTACTCTTGGACGATAAAGGGCATGTCAATTTTCTCAGTCGCTTTCTAGTTTGAGATGATTTTCTGGTGGTAGTATTGGCTGTGGATTGTATCATTCGCTCCACATGAGAGACTAATAGCCGTTTCAAGTCAGATAAACGAGCTGGTGCACTGTGGCCGTGCACTTGAAACAGATGATTAGCCAAGTGAATAACATCCGGATGTTGACATATTTGTATGGCATGTTTTCTAAAGTTTTCGAATTTTTATATACACTTGTTCAAACATACCTATATTCTTCATTTTTATAACCCCCACAGTACCCTGACAATATGCTGATAGTACCCACACAGTACCCTCCAATCTCCTCCTCCTCCTCCTCCTCCTCCTCCTCCTCCTCCTCCTCCTCCTCCTCCTCCTCCTCCTCCTCCTCCTCCTCCTCCTCCTCCTCCTCCTTAATCCCCTCCTCCTCACAGTACCCGACAATACCCCACAGAACCATCACAGTACCCTGTCAGTACCCTGATAGTACCCCATAGTACCCTCTCAGTACTCTGACAGTACCTCACAGTACCCCTCACAGTACCCTGACAGTAACTCCACAGTACCCTCCAATCCTCCTCCTCCCCTCCTCTTCCTCCTCCTTAATCCCCTCCTCCTCACAGTACCCCGACAATACCCCACAGTACCATCATAGTACCCTCACAGTACCCTGTCAGTACCCTACAGTACCCACAGTACCCTCACAGTACCCTCACAATACCCTGACGGTACCCGACAGTACCCTCACAGTACCCCGACAATACCCTGAGAGTATCCATGCGCTCACGGAGCTCCTAGATGAGCTTCCGGTGCACCCAATGTTTGATTTCTGTCTTCCGATCAGAATACGATATTTCACACCAATCAAAACATCTCTTACATAATTAAAGTCTGTAAGAATAAATGGAAAAATACGTAAGAAAGCCGAGAGACTTATTAAAGGAACGTTTGAACGACGATGGGCTTCTACGTATATGTAACTTTGCGGGACCCGACCTACGTTCTCCCAAACACCCCCGCGATTTTACAGTACCGTGTCCTTGGCTATATAGATTGAAAGGAAGATGGGAGTGTGCCCTCGTCGAAATATCGTTGGAGTGCGAATTTACACCAGAAAGCGACAGACTTTATATTTGTGTCAATTTTCTAGGAGAGACGTACATCAACCAACATAAAAGTCAGGTGTTAAAGAACGTCGAGATTCGGGGACATTACAAGAAATACTTATCTGAGCGGTATGACAATCCTACATACGTTCCACTTATGTAAGTAGACCAAGAACACATTCGTTTTTACTTCTTGGATGAAGGCTTGAACACGGTGAATTGTATGTCCAACGCTCTCCATTGTGTCTTACACGTCCGACAACAGATTGGCTGATTTCTACGTGCAGTCAATTTAAACAATCACTCTAAACTGTATATGTGACATGTATATAAATATAGTTGTTATCAGTGTTAAATCTTTTATGTGTTGAGTTTATAATAAAAATAGTCAGTGACAGTGTGTTGTTATTATTTTACATTCTCTTGTATTTACGGGACTTGAAAAAACGCTTAAAATGATACCAAGCAGGTGTAAATAAGACTGAACATGTGAAAGATATGGCCATTTTAGGTTATACTGACGTCATTTCCGGTGGTATTGTGAACTACTTCCGGTTTTGGTCTACAATCAAATAGCGCTCAAAAATACCTTTAAAGTGACCTGCTATCTTCACCGCGTGCACGTCGCTGAGTGGACACTGATGACATTCAGCCTGCTGAAAACTTGGAGCCGGAGCTGAGGTCGAATTGTGGCGTACCGAAACCACCAGTATCAAAGCCGAGGCCGAGTGCGATTAGCAGACTGACTGTCATTAGACCGAGAGTGAAGATGTCTCCTGCGTCCCATCACAGCACACATCATCTGATGTCTACAGAACCTGGAAGTCAGAAGTCCGCGGGCAGGAGACGGAAGTGAGATATCACGGAACGCAACCATAATCCCGGTTATCGACGCAAAGGCCGAGGCCTACATTCGACAGAACACCGAAGGGTGACAGGACGTCGGGAGGTGTGTGCGGCGCAGGGGTCATACTGTGATGAGTGTGGCCCTAAAAGGGATCGTTTCCAGTAGCGTATGTAGACAGCACCACCTAGACGTGGTCCAGACCCCCACCCCCCACTTCACCGCCGCAGCGAAAACTACATAGCGAAAGCGACAACCACCGACATACGATGAAAGAGACGACTACACAACAGCACCAGATCAATCAACTAACTCATCTAGAAAAGTCCAGACCCTATAGTACCCATCTCGGTGAACCGTGACGATCATTGAGTATGTTGGCGGAGGGACTATAATCCTTAGAACTACACACACACACACACACACACATACACACACACACACACACTTTAAAATGATACGATTCGGTCCATTGATGAGACAGTTATGGGTATTTAAAGTTTGGACCAATCAGAGTCTACCATTATGTCACGTGACCCCTAAACAGTAATATCACCGTAACTGTAAGAGATAGGTAAACAAAAGTTTCATTTGTAGAATCAGCGTAAACAGATCTATCAAATGGTATCAGTTGTATATGGTTTAAATTACAAATTAAAAAAGTTTAAAAACTGATCTTATGCAAAAGTAAACAAGATCGACGCGAGAACCCTAGGTTTATTCGAAAGGTCTTTGTTATATGTATTAGAAAATGAAATAAAATTGAACATTAGACATTAAATGATATCCTACGGCTGTAAAACATATTTTAAGTTATTTTCCGAAACAAAGGTTTCACATTTGTATATACCATCAGATAACGCGTGCAATTCCGAATATGTTGGTATTAATTATACGTAAGTAGGTAAAAAAATGTTGAAAATATACGGATACAATTTTTATTACGTATAAACCTGACTCTATAAATACCTGTAAATATTCAGGATTTAATCCCTAATGGTCAAAAGTTAATCCGTTACCTAGGCGACTTAATGTTTAAAGTAAATACATGATCAGCTTTCTATAGAAATGGCTTCAGTGACTTGTTTAGCCGAGTTCAATTCACAATTTTTGGACAGTACATCGTCATGTATCAACATGTAGAATTCTTGTTATGAAGAATACGACTTCTATTAAAGATAGAGTACAATTCATAAGTGACAATGGATGTGTTTAGTTGAATTATAGAAATGTCAGTGGGTGTTGGATGTTGTTGTTGCTGTTGATAGTGGTATGGTTAATTGTTGGTAGTGGTGTCGTTGTTGTTGGTATTGTTGTTGTAGTTGTTGTTGTTGATGATATTGTTGTTGCTGCTGTTGTTGGGTTTGGTAGTGCTGTTGTTGGTGGTGGTGGTGTTGGTGGTGGTGATGAGATTGGATATGCGAGTTTTATTAGGCCAGTACAAAATCACACCGTGGATTCAACTACAAAATGGTCATTGGGGAGACTTTTTATACATGTATAACATTTGCGAATTAACTGCCAATAAATAATTAAAATTATGAACGTTTGCATTCGAGTCCTAACATGTCAAATTTTGTGTTCAATGTGTTGGTATAATAGAGGATTTCCGGTCCTTTCTTTACGTTCTCTATTACGGACGGGTCCGTTTGTGCTATTTATAGAAATCAACGTCAAGTCTATTTATAGAAGGTCTTAACATGTCAAATCTTGTTTTCAAAGTATTGGTATAATAGAGTGTCTCCTGTTTTTTATTGCCGTTGGATGTCAATTCACTGTGTAAATACCTTTTGTTCCAGCATCCTGTCCCAAATCCCCTGTGCGATTTTTATACAAAAGGAACTCAGACATCCTGTCTCTATAATGTACACAGATTAAGTCTAAATGTCAATACCTTTTGTTCCAGCATCCTGGCAGTAAACCCCTGTGTGGATTTTATACAAAAGGAACTCAGACATCCTGTCTCTATAATGTCCACAGATTAAGTCTAAATGTCAATACTTTTTGTTCCAACATCCTGGCAGTAATCCCCTCTGTGGTTTTAATACAAAAGGAACTCAGACATCATGTTTCTCAATAGTGTCGATTGAATAGAGGGTTTAACCTATGACACTCATCCTATCGCGTGGGTACTCTAAAGGATTAAGTCAATATCCTTTGTCCGAACATCCTGGCACTAATCCCCTCTACCCACAATACATTCATATGCAAATGAGGCCGCGCGTGACCTAACACGTTCTATTTTTTAAAAACAAAATGGCGCCCGGGCATGCGCAGTCATGACGCCAAACCGGCGCCTCTACTACTCTGGTAGGTAGGTTTCGAGAAAGCAATGATAGAAAAAAACTTGGTATGGCCTTATTTAAAAACCTCGATGGACTAAGGCCATCTCGGTGTTGTATAAAAGTCAATTGGTAACCAACTCGCTGAGACTAGATTCTATATATTACATATGTGTTCATGTGCCTGTATTCAGTTGGTAACCAACTCGCTGAGACTAGATTCTATATATTACAGCCTGTATTCAATTGGAAAAGAAATCGCTGAGACTAGACTCTATATATTACATATTTGTTCATGTGCCTGTATTCAATTGATAACCAACTCGCTGAGACTAGACTCTATATATTACACATTTGTTCATGTGCCTGTATTCAATTGGTAACCAACTCGCTGAGACTAGACTCTGTAGATCTATATCACATATTTGTGCATGTGCCTGTATTTAATTGGTAACCAACTCGCTAAGACTAGACTCTATAGATCCATATCACATATTTGTTCATGTGCTTGTATTCAATTGGTAACCAACTCGGTGAGATTAGACTTTATATATCACATATTTGTTCATGTGCCTGTATTCAATTGGTAACCAACTCGCTGAGACTAGACTCTATATATCACATATTTGTTCATGTGCCTGTATTCAATTGGTAACTAACTCTCTGAGACTAGACACTATATATTACAGAGACACTCCCGGGTAATGGCCATTGTTCCCCAGATCCCCAAAAGTATTTGCCAAAGTTCCCCAAAAGTTTTGCCCATGTTCCCTAGATATCTAAACGTATTTACACTGTTACCTAGATACCCAAAATTGTTAAACCAAGTTTCCTAAAAGCATAGGGGTCCGGCTCATGTGATTTGTCGCTAAATACCAGTTGAAATCGAACACAACTATCCTACATGAGTTAGGAAGACATCTGAGTCCAGCAGTCATATCATAGAATAGAACTGAGTGGTAGGAAAGAATAACATGGTGGAATCCGATGTCTTCCTAACTCATATAGGATAATCATGAGTCCAGCAGCCATATCATAGAATAGAACTGAGTGATAGGAAAGCAGAACATGGTGGACTCCGATGTCTTCCTAACTCATGTAGGATAATCATGAGTCCAGCAGCCATATCATAGAATAGAACTTAGTTGTAGGAAAGAAGAACATGGTGGACTCCGATGTCTTCCTAACACATGTAGGATAATCATAATTGTGTTCGATTTCAGCTGGTATTTAGCGACAAATCACATGAGCCGGACCCCTATGAATAACCCTGATGTAAAACGTATACTGTAGTCTTCTCTGGACTGCTTTAACCTTGTACACATCATAATAAAAAAACACCAGCATTCTTTGGGTTTTTCTTATCCATTTTTTTATATAACCACATGCAGTAACAGGTACAGATATAACGTTCAGAATTTTCGTATTGACGTATTTGGCTCCACTTTTCTTCTCTTTTTTTTTACATTTTCACAAAACAATTGATGATGAAACAAGAGGTTCATGACCTTGAAACGCTCTCCTGAATATATCTAAAAAGCTAGGCATTGGAAAGGTATCATAACCGTTTATATGCTTGTCATTATTTGAAGGGATAGTGTTTGCTAATCATTAAACAATCCTTTTTTCTGTCAGAGTAAATCTGCTGGCGGCCATGTTTGACGTCAAATAAAAAAAATGCAGTAGTCGCCACAAAATTGTATTTTTAAAATATATTTTTCAGCTGTGGTGGCCATCTTAAAGTTTCAGCCAATTTGATATTTACTTAGAACTAACTAGACATCAAGAGAAACATTCCTATAAAGTTGCATGAACATCTATCATGTAGTTTCAGAGGAGTAGTCGCCTAAAGTTGTTCCTATATATAACTATAAATAAAGATGTCCGCTGGCGGCCATGTTTGACATGAATTTTGTTTAGATCCAACTACAGGTTACGTCAGCCATTTTGGTATAGGTTCAAAATCAATACCACTTGTGGTTTTTGAAAAGTACTAGTCGCCACAAACTTCTATATTTAAAAAATATGTTTAGCTATGGTGGCCATCTTGAATTCCCGGCAAATATGACCATTGGAGGGGCCATGTTTGACATAAAATCAAAATGAATTTTGTTTAGATCCAACTACATGTTACGTCAGTCATTTTGGTATAGGTTCAAACTCAATACCACTTGTGGTTTTTTAAAAGTACTAGTCGCCACAAACTTCTATATTTAACAAATATTTTTAGTTACGGTGGTCATCTTGAATTCCCGGCTGACCTGATTTGTTTACTTAGGATTAACTAGACATCAAGAGCAACATTCACGTAAAGTTTCATGAAAATCCATCAAATAGTTTCAGAGGAATATTCCCAAAAGTTTTGCATATAAAACTCTATGTAAACACAGATACTTAGCACTTCAAACTAGATATTAAGAGCAACATTCATGTAATTTTTTAAAGAATGTCCACTGGCGGCCATGTTTACTATCGAATCAAAATTAATTTTGTTTAGGACCAACACTATGTCATGCTTGTCAATTTGGTAAAGGTTCCAAATCTTTTGTAGCCCGTAGCCATCTTGGATTTCATGTCAACCTGAATTTTTGTTGATTGTAGGATCAACTAGACCTTATGGGCGACATTTCTGTAAAGTTTCATGAAAGTCCATCAAATAGTTTTTTTCTTTCTTTCTTCCTTTACTGTCACCGATCAATTTTGATCATCACGACAGGGTGGTGGCATATATGCAGCGGAAACTGTATATTTATTAAAAGTTAAGTACAGTGTCTAAAGATGAATTGTAGAATTAAAAACAAATGACTACTGACCTTAACATTAAATCTGAGGAGTAGTCGCCACAACAATACTTATAGTTTCGGAGGACTAGTCGCTACAAACTTTTTTTTTTAAAAATCAATTTTTAGCTTTGGTAGTCATCTTGGATTTCACATCAACCTGTTTTTTTGTTAGGGATCAATAAGACCGTATGGGCAACATTTCTGTAAAGTTTCATGAAAATCCATTTAGTTAGTTAGTCGCCGCAAAAACGAAACTGGACTGACAGACGGACAGACAGACGAACGACGCACCACGGCATACGCTCTGCTGATCTGTGATCAGTTAGGCTAAAATGGACACACATGGCAAATGTTCGTCGCCGTGCAAACGCTTTCAGTTGAACAGGAAATTTGATATTTTCGGAAGTTAGAGCGTCCAGTTGAGCGATAGGCACAAATAAAAATCGTCATAAAAGGCAATACTGAAAAACGTCAAAAACAGTCACCAGTGATCAGCAGTCCAAATGTCATGTTTTAAAAGTAAATTACAGCAAGTATACGTAAAATTAGTGTTTTTTTTCTTCATTTGTTTCCCTTTAGGACACTGTTCCCTAGATCCCTAAACGTAGGCCTTTGATCCCTGGATCCCTTAAAGTAATTGACAATGTTCCCCAGATCCCTAAAAGTAATTGGCCGTGTTCCCCAGATCCCCAAAACCCCTGGGAGGGCCTCATTACATGTTCATGTGCCTGTACCAACTCGCTGAGACTAGACTCTATATATCACATATTTGTTCATGTGCCTGTAGTTATTTTAGTTTTAGTTGTAAATTATTGATTGACATATATCTATATGAGAAAGTAAACACATTCCAGGTTTTACACTATGCTGCGTGTAACTACGGTGTAACTAGAGTGGGCTTTATACTGCACGGTCCTAACTACACATGCGCAGTTAAACTATAGTTAGTGATCGAAGTCCCTCATCTTGAGTGTAAGGAACGATAACTCTGCGTCGAGATTGATGTACCGCTTGCCGAAACCAAAAGTGTGCAGTTTTCACGACACCGGTTGATAAAATGTAAACATGGCAGCCTCCAGGATAAATTCATCCTGGCGGATTTGCCGCCGATATAAATTCTTTTTCTACTTTTGCTTTATAATTTTATGTGTACAGCTGTTTCTTGGATATAGTTTTTATTCAATGAACCAACAAGAACTGAAGAAAATCCACATATGGAAGAGGAATGTTGATCAAAATCTGCAACTGCAATCAAATTCTTCATCAAATCTTGAAATTGGACGCAACTTATCCAATAATTTTGTGAGTATTTTCACAGACTTAATAATAATTTGCCATTAGATCTGTGGTATTTTATGTAGTACTTTTAAAATTTAGATATCTGTTGTCTCATTATGATATCCTTGTATGGTGTTTTAGAGAATGAGACCTGTGCTATGCATGACTGCATTTCAATCTAGTTTTTGGCCTCAAGGCTCGATTTCAATACATACAATTTGTATAGTGAATAAATGTATCCCATTGAAATAGCACATAAAAGGTATTTTAGAACACAGAGATTAAAACTTACAGAAATTAACATTCATTGCGGTGGCTCAGTGTTTTGTGTGTAGAATGTGACATTAAAATATTGTCACGTTATTGTTAAAATTTCACGATTTATGTAAAATGAAACAAGAGCTAATAACAATTACGACTGTGAAAATAATCATTATATATATGAAATACACGTCTGGTAAGGTCAAAGAAGGCTCAAAGTAACGTGTATCCAGAGCTCAAGATAACATAAACATTTGTTGTTATCTTTATCACAATGATTTGCAGCTTATAAAAAGTTTTAAATTAAGCATTTAATAACAATGCTTAAAGTCTTTGTCAAATTATGTTAATGCCTATCAATTTGCTATAAAAAGATACACTTAACATGCTTAATAATGCAGTGATTAATTTACCTGTGATTTTTTAGTCAAATACTCACTGTTTAAAAAAAAAAGAATCCTAAAATGTTAGATAATTTCCATAGACTTTGATTTTGTCATTATGATGGAAATTGACTTGCAGGAACAAATTAGCACAGGCTCCCCCTACAGGAGAGAGAGAAGAGGGATAGAGAGAAGAAGACATAGTGTTGTAGTATTCATAATTACCATTGCAGAGATGTTGAGATTTTGTCTTATTTTCAGGTGTCAGACCAGTGAAAATCAGCCCATTAAACACAATGCAATATAGGCTATATTTGGAGATCAGGCACAAGTTCCACAACATTCGTTCGCTTAAATACACTTTTCTTCTGTGTATTAAACACATTTGGCTAGGAAACGGTCCCATATCTAGAATAAAACACCGATTCAGTTTTTCAACATTTTGCGTCATTCATTCACACTATGCGTATTTTGAAATAAACATCTGTCAAAACCACATCTCTACCTAACCTCTGTGCTCATACTCTCCAAAGAAATAATCCTGACAAACACAGTAAAATACTTACTATTCATGACAACAGACATACTACTTTAACCTCAGGTTAGATTTAACAATAAAATAGAAAATAATCTTGGGAAAAACACATGCAAACTAGAAAGTATGGATTCTTTCAAGGAACTATTTCAGCACCCTACGACCCGGAAGTACTTCCTGACTGGTCTGACACCTTCAGTAGGAGAAAAATGTGTGTTACTCGGTTTTTATCCTTATGTTCTATAGTAAAATAAAAATCTTTGGCAGAGTAAAAAGACAATAATTTTCAAGATTTTGATTTCGAAAGATACATATATATTGAATCAATTTGCATGACTGTGCATTAAATATGCAGGGTTTTAAAAGAATCACACTGAATGTACCTTAATATTAACAGTTAACTTGGTTGAACATCAAGGATAAAGACCAAGCTTATCACCTGCCAGAATGTATTGGTATGCTCTTATTTCTGGTCACTGATTGGTTAGTTTTTTTGATGATGCTCTATCAAAATTATGAATATGTATGCATGTATATAAATAGAAGGCTGGAAACTAATTTCACACTCGTTTTTTTTACCTCTTTAATGGTCCATGCGTAAATGTCACTGAGCGATTGAATCAGGATGAGGTATACAGTTTTGTTTGTTTCTGCAACATTGGTTTACTTAAATATGCTCTACTGACTTGGAAATCCATCAACTTACAAATAAATCCCAGACAAGAAGGAGGTCTGCACAGAAAAGACAATATTTACACTCTCTGTCCGGTGGGGGGGGGGGGGGGGGGGGGGGGTGTTGGCAAACACTAATAATGTTATATATATGTATAACAACACGTACATTAGTCTTGTACATTCAAACAATTAATGACAGTTAAACAATGTTATATATATGTATAACAACACGTACATTAGTCTTGGTGTTAATGTTGTTTGCCATGTTTGATAGCTTATAAGTTGTCCAAAGTTTGATGGCATGGTATGTTTTTTATCAAAATTATTTGATAACTATTGCATTTAAACAAATCTTGATCCCTAAAAATATCGGTCACCCAGAGAGTATTACTTCCTCCCACACCCACCCTATGATATTCAAATTTGCTTTCCGGAATCCCCTATCCCTTAAATTACTTCTGCGGAAGACCCTGTATACTACATGTAGGTACACACATTATTTTTTGTAACACACATAAAGTATTATGCTGTAAACAATTAATGACAGTTAAACAATGTTATATATATGTATAACAACACGTACATTAGTCTTGGTGTTAATGTTGTTTGCCATGTTTGATAGCTTATAAGTTGTCCAAAGTTTGATGGCATGGTATGTTTTTTATCAAAATTATTTGATAACTATACCAGGGTCTTCCACAGAGCATTTAAGAGCGTATTCCCCCTATAACACTAATAACAGTGTTATATATATGTATAACAACACACATTAATCTTAGTGTTAATGTTGTTTGCCATGTTTGATAGATTATAAGTTGTCCAAAGTTTGATGGCATGGTATGTTTTTATCAAAATTATTTGATAACTAGGCCTAAATTAAAATATTGTTTGTTTGCAGTTTGCGACCGACCCACGGCAAATCCGCAGACCCAAACAATTTTTTTTTTTTTTATTTTTTTTTTAATTTTTTTTTTTTTTAATTTTTTTTTTATAAGTTTTTTTCTTTCATTTTTCTTGCATGTTCTGTTAATATTTAACTAAACCCTTTTTAAAAAAAAACTCTATGGATAATACTAGTGAAGCACACGATATTTGCATGCCGTCGATGGGCATGCGTTAATAATAAAAATGTTTTAAAAAAAAAAAATATATCCCTACCTACCGACCCACCCCTAAAAGCCATGGGTCGGAAACTGCAAACAAACAATTTTTTAATGGTGGCCCTATACCAGGGTCTTCCACAGGGCATTTAAGAGCATATTCTGCCTATCCCTTAACTCTAAAATCTAATTTCCCCATACGCCTTAATTGACCCCGTATCCTTTGATCTCTCTGCCCTATCCCTTAAAAACACCAATAAACATGAATAATGCATTATACCTGTCTATAAATAGCCATTGATAGGCTATATTTCTTAAAAATCCTTTCATTTACAGTTGAAATATACTTCAAATTGCATTTAAACAAATCTTGATCCCTAAAAATATCGGTCACCCAGAGGGTATTACTCCCTCCAACACCCACCCTATGATATTCAAATTTGATTTCCCCTATCCCTTAAATTACTTCTGCGGAAGACCCTGTATACTACATGTAGGTACACACATTATTTTTTGTAACACACATAAAGTATTATGCTGTAAACAATTACTGACAGTTAAACAATTCATTGTATTTTTCCTAGTAATAGCCATTCAAATGTAAATCTTCTGATATAATGATTAATTTTGGATGTTGAATCATTAGAGGTTTAAATGTAAATGTTAAGTTACAGTTTCATGTTTTTAATAAGTTAGATATTTTTTGATTAAATGAAACATGGACATCCGAGGATTCAGCTATCTCTCTGCCAAATTACAACCATATTTTTGGCCTGGCCTAAAAGTATTATGAAACATGCGATTTCTTTACAGTCAAACAATAATCAACAAACTTGTCTGGTCTGATAAAGATTACTTTAACTTAAAAAGTCATTTATTTATTTTTGTTCAGTACATTTAAAGAATTGTCAAAATTCATAAGAACATATTCTATAATGGGTGTCATTATACATAGATTATATTGAACCAAACAGCCAACGCACCAGTAGACAATACCTTTAATGTATGAACTTATTATATGCCGATTGGTACCATTGGAGACATGTGATTTGAATGTGTTTTTTTAATTTACAGTCGTTATTGTCTCGTTCAGAATGAAATTTGATTTATTGATTTATTGATTGTTATAATTGAGATATTAAAGGTATTGTCTGCAGGTGCGTTAGCCGTGATTCAGTATATATGGCTGTAGTATGATATTAACAGGCAGATATGTACCGAAGAGTGCCAAATTTTAACACTAACGATATTGATTGAAGACGAGTACCATTTGATTTTGATTTGTTCTAATATGAAAGAATAAAATGCTGCTGTTTTCATGGCTTAAGAAATGAACTGTGAAATAGCCCAAAGGGAGGAGTTATCAGTTTAAACATTAGGGTCCCTTTAATTTAGCTGACCTTGAGATCAGTTTTCATCACACTGGGTGTGTGTTCAGGGTTCTCCCATCATCAGTTACCGAAAGCACTCTCGGAAACCATCGGTCACCGTTGCTAGCCGTTGGTTCGCCGATAGGTAAAACGTTGGTAACTAAAATTCCCACAACTCTACACCTGCGGTAGTATTGGTGGCCTCGTTGTTATCAAATTGAATGCTACCATCGGCGATCATTGGTAACCCAAAGTTAACCGACGTGGTTACCAATGGGAGAACCCTGAACGCATCCAATGTGTGTAAAATCAGTCTGTTGCAGCGATTGTCGTGAGCAACTGACTGGATTCAACTAGATTAAATAACCGACATGTGTTTTATCATGATGCATAATTTATAAGGTAACTCATGGTTTGTATGCAGTAATGAGTTAAAAAACAAACACTTCTACAAAATACTGTTATTATTTCAAAGTCTAATTAAATTATTGAATGCTAGCATTTTGTTGGGTCTAAATTCCCACAATTAAAATTATCACTCACTTCTTGTGTGCATAATGTGTATAATTACTGGAATTACCGTGGAATCTATGCATTTTGCACATTAATTTTGATCAAAGTTTTGCAAAACTTGGTTGTCCCAATTTATATTATCTTAAGATTATGAAACTTTTATGAAATTTACGATGTGTCCAAAACTGAAATTCATTATTTTCCTAATAATTCAAGGTTGTCCCAATCCTTACGGTGTCCAAACTTATATGGCGAATACGGTATATGTAATATTAAAATCTGTCACTGAACAACTGTAACAGTTTCAGTCAATAGAAGTATCTATCATGATAAAAGATAGAATCTCCAAAAGTCTGAAAAAAATGTGCAGTAATAAATATCAGTGTATATAATTTTGTTATACACCTAGGCTGCTTCAGGATCTAATAGAGATATCTAAACATGGTGAAAGGAAGTATTATACATTACATTAGTTTAAACAGTCTGGATTGATTTGAAGTCAATTTTAGTTATACACTATGCCTAAACAGGTATAATAGAAATATATAACATTTTATATCATTATACGTATGATGAGTAATTTTATAAGTTATATACTACAAACATACACTCAGGTGATTTGAAAACGCAACAAGGGAATTTCCGCTATATATTGTATGTACAATATGCTGCTTTTAATCGAATGGTACATGGCTACGTAAGACCTTTCCTTTTGGAAAAAATACTAAAACAACAAATAATACAGCAAATAGTATTCCTGCAATGTTTCATTATTCACAGAGTATGCGTTTGGCTCAATCATGTGAGCAAACTTAGGATGCAAAATTTTGCAAACTATTTACGTTAAATACAGTACTGAACTAGCTCAATTTTTCGAAGAGCAACTTCAACATTGATGAAGCTCTTGTTACAAAGTGTAGTGTGATTAAAACGTCTGCAGTATATACAATATATAGCGGAAATTCCCGTGTTGCGTTTTCATATCACTTAAGTGTATATAAACAGAATAGTATAATGGCCTAAAGCACTGAGATATTTAGTAAGCTAATATATAGAGGATCTTACATGACTACTCATTCGTTACTGAATTTATTAAACAAGTTGGCAAAAGGAGGCTCTTGCTGAGCATTATATCCTTTTTCTAACGAGTTTAATAAATTCAATAATGAATGAGAACAAATGTTAGATTCTATTTGTCTCATAAATCACATATCAACTTTTATTGCATTTTGCCTGTCACTTTAACACGCGAAACCGACATCAACCCAGGGAATTGGATCATAGTCATTATAGATTTTTTTTGACAGCACATACTAGGCTTTTTGCATACTTATATAACTAGTGGTATATCGAAAATATAGAATGGTGTTATTCCACGCACACACCGTAAGTTATGTGATAAAGAAATGTAAACATTCTTTTCCATCTAAAGTTAAAAACTTAGACACCATAACTTGGTGTTGAGTTAAATTATTATTATGAACAAATGACTGTAAATTATGAATGTACAAATAGTAAACAAATTAATGACATATTACAACTGAGAATTGTTAGTTGACAAGGATAGGCATGATATAAGAAGTTACTTTTACAGAAACAAACAAAGGTAATAAAGGCATACAGTCAAACAACAAACAAAGGTAATAAAGGCATACAGCCAAACAACAAACAAAGGTAATAAAGAACAAACAAAGGTAATAAAGGCATACAGCCAAACAACAAACAAAGGTAATAAAGGCATACAGCCAAACAACAAACAAAGGTAATAAAGGCATACAGCCAAACAACAAACAAAGGTAATAAAGACATACAGCCAAACAACAAACAAAGGTAATAAAGGCATACAGCCAAACAACAAACAAAGGTAATAAAGGCATACAGCCAAACAACAAACAAAGGTAATAAAGACATACAGCCAAACAACAAACAAAGGTAATAAAGGCATACAGCCAAACAACAAACAAAAGTAATAAAGGCATACAGCCAAACAACAAACAAAGGTAATAAAGGCATACAGCCAAACAAAGGTAATAAAGGCATACAGCCAAACAACAAACAAAGGTAATAAAGACATACAGCCAAACAACAAACAAAGGTAATAAAGGCATACAGCCAAACAACAAACAAAGGTAATAAAGACATACAGACAAACAACATTATTGAGAGTTCTAAAACACTTGAAAAAGGGTGAAAGAGTTAACAAAATGGGATGACAAACAAAAACAATATGACCATTTGAAGGTTGTTCTAGACCATATTATGCGAGCCTCCATAATGAGAACTATGACAAAATTACCATATATATGGCATACTGATGAACATCATTTAAAGCCAAGAAAATCACTGCAAATGAATGCAAAATCCTTTACTAATCATATAATGCATTATAACTCTTCACTTATTTTTCATACAGTTACTGTTACAAATTATCATATTTATCAATATTCCATGTAATACGGTAATTTAGAACTATGACGTCATAAGTTCTCAAAATGACGACTTTCACATCTGTTTTCAAGGAAAATTCAAATGATCATACATGTGTCTTCTTTGTTTATAATCAGATTTTGATAATTCTTTCACCTTTTGACAACTGTATTCCCATATCCCCTTTAACTTTCCTACTTGAAAGTGAAATCTCAATATGTTTGTTATTTTAATATGTAGGTACCAAAGATAACTGAAATACTAATCCAAAAGAAAGCAGATGTTGTTGAAATCCAAAAGGTGGTCAGTGAGAAATCCCAGGAACTCTGTTCCTCGATAGCTGCCAAAGAAGCTCAGTCTGCCCTTAGAAGAGCCCAGACAGATGTATGTAAACAAGAGCTGAACGATGTGATATGTCGTAGTCAGAAGAAGACACTTTACCCAACAGTTTTACCACGACTTTGTCATCTTAAACGTAAGTTGTTTGTTCAGGGTCAATAGTGTACTGTTATATCAGCACATAAATATCAGACTGCAAAGTATTGTTTTTTTAAATGTAAGACTCAAAATTAAAATATCAACAAAACCGTATTTCCCCTAATAGAAGCCCCCATCCCCTCAACCAACCACCCATCTTTTTACAAAATTATTATTAAAAAAATAAATAATAACAAGGTCGACGTTAACTTTACGGACAGCTTGCACATAGGGCAAGTTAACTCTGACATTTACTTGCCCATGCCATTTTGTTGATTGTCCAATTATTTAGACCTGAAGTGTTTATTTTATAAGGATATACTGTTTGTACACTATTGTTACAAACAACATATCATATCACTACTGTGTTATAGAACAGAAACGCAAAAGAAATAAGGAATATCCAATTGTTTATCAAATTCAAGCATATTCTCATATATATTTGTATAGCAAAATATTCGTTCGTTATCGACAAACAATAGTCTTAACAATCTTGATCTTCTAAGCGTTTAATGGTGAATACTGCGTAGAAAATACTATTCTATTCTATTATGTTAATTCAGACTGTAGCACAGTCTATCGATGATAATAATGCCAGACAAAATATTTTCATAATAAATGAAAACGTCTCATTACCAAAATTGGGTGGAAACGCGGACGAAAAAAAAGCGTTATTATACGAGTGAGTTTTGTCATATTATATATAGATAGTCCTTGTCACTCAGTTTTGAAGTTGCCCGACGGGATTAATTTTAAATAATGTTTAACGGCTCATCAACACAGTATAGGTTATTTAGCCCCAGAGAGAGGGGAAGGATACATAGGAATCTGGGAACCTAGCCCTACTCTTATTATCGAATAGATTCCTATGGTTCTTTAACGTGCTCGGAGGATAGACCGATACACGGGACCGCCCGGTTTATGTCCCCATACGAGGCTAAGTAAGAGATAGTGTCTTTCCTAAGAACACATCGACGAAACTCAGTGGCACCACGGAGGATTGAACCCGGGGCCTCCGGTTACAAATCCGCCGCACTACCGACTGCGCCATGCCAGCCCTCCGACCGACGGGATTAAGCCTTTGAGACTTTACCTGTCCGGGGTAAGTGGACAGTCCTTAATGTTCAGCCCTGAATAATTCAAAATTTGATACATTTTCGATCTTTTTTATCAAAAAAATTTAAAAAATAACGATGTGTTGAACTGAACAACCCTATATTATTTTTTAGCTTGACTGATCAAATATGCGTACGTCCTTAATTTTTTTTGTGGTAACTACTCCTCCGAAACTACTTTTCATAATACTTCACAGGAATGTTGCTCTTGATGTCTAGTTGATCCTAGCAAAAATTCAGGTCTGCCAAAAATTCAAGATGGCCAATATTTCTAAAAATACGATTTTGTAGTGACTACTTCTCAAAAACCGTAAGTGATATTGATTTGGAACTTTTACCAAAATGACTCACTGGAACGACATGTAGTTGGTCCTAACCAAAGTTCATTTTGATTGGATGTCAAACATGGCTGCCAGCGGCCTATTTGTTTACATAGAGTTATATAGGAAAGACTTGTGGCTACTACTCCTCTGAAACTACTGGATTGAATTTCATGAAACTTGACAGGAATGTTGCTCATGATGTCTAGTTCATCCTAGCAAAAATTCAGGTCAGTAGGAAATTCAAGATGGCCGCCACTGCCAAAAAACAGATTTTAAAAAATGCGACTTTGTGGCGACTCGTAAGTGATACCAAAATGAAAGATGCGACATGTACTACGTCCTTACCATGGTTCATTTTGATTCGATGTCATTTAGGCTGCCAGCGGTCATCTTTGTTGACATAGAGTTATATAGGAAAAACTTGTGGCGACTACTCTTGTAACTGCGTGATGGATTTTCATGAAATTTCACAGGAATGTTGCTCTTGATGTCTAGTTGATACTAGCAAAATTTCAGGTCAGCCGGAAATTCAAGATGGCCACGATTTTGTGGTGACTACTTCTCAAAAAACAAAAGTGATATTGATTTGGAACCTTAACCAAAATGTCTGGTACAACATGTAGTTGGTCCTAACAAAAGTTCATTTTGATTGGATGTCAAACATCGGTCATCTTTGTTTACATAGTTATATTGGAAAAAACTTGTGGCGACTACTCCTGAAACTACTTGGTGGAATTTCATGAATCTTGACAGGAATGTTGCTTGTGATGTCTAGTTGATCCTAGCAAAAATTTCAGGTCGGTAGATAAATAGATTTTAAAAATGCGACTTTGTGGCGACTACTTCCCAAAAAACGTAAGTGATATTGAATGACTGGCACAACATCTTGCAGGCTGATCAGGGTTTACACTGTCTGGGTGCTCATCAATCATGATCGAAACACCCCTTTGTACTATAAATGGAAAGGTCCAAATGCAAAGAAAGGACAGTCCATTATACATTCATGGTGCGGTAAGGATAAAGTCTCCTTTGTATTTTTGGCTCTCAGAAAAAGACTGAAAACAAATCGTAGGATTTTAAGATTTAATTTTGATTCTGATTTTCCAAATATAACCACTGAGGCAAGAGCAAGTCTACTTGTACTGGTGAGAAAGTAACCTATGGGCGGCCAAACCCATCAAAACAAAGAACTTACTTATCAGATGGTTTACACTTATATTGAACGATCTGAAAAAGTACATTAAATGGTTTAATAAGACGTTAAATTAAAAGACAAAAGTGATTGAATGGACTGTTGTTTTGTTAAATCGTGAGACAAGAGACTTCATCTGAAGTAAGTTATATGTTTTGATGGGTTTGGCCGCCCATAGTAACCTATTTCTCAGGAGAAATTGCATAACATGACATGTGACCTGGTCACACACCTGCTATATTTATGAACATGGATCATTCCATTTATGTTACAAAAGGGTTATTTGGAGAAATTACTGTTGAGCAGCAAATAGGCTTACTAAGGTTGATGTTGTAAGGGATTTAATTGATATAGCTTTATAATTAAAATTTGTGGAAGCATTATGGCAGTTTTATAAGCTGGAAAAAGATATAATCTTTAGACTAGGATAAACTTGAATGAGATTATAATGTTGCATAGGCAATGTTGCATAATAAATCATAATATTTAGAAATATAGGAATGTTGCTCTTGATGTCTAGTTGGTCCTTAGTAAAAATCAGGTTGACCTTGAATTCAAATGGCTAAAATAGATTTTAAATACAATTTTGTGGCGACTACTTCTCTAATGTTTGTTTGGTACCTTACCAAAATGACTCATAAAACTTAACAGGAATGTTGGTTTTGATGTCCAGTTAGTCCCAAGTAAAAATCAGGTTGGCCGGAAATTCAAGATGGCTGCCACAGCTTAATTACAAGTTTGAGGCAACTTCACATGTTCCCATGGCTGATCTGGCTATCAAAATCTATCAGTAGAGCTTCAAGGTCATTGACCTCTTGTTTTAATTTTATAACAGCACCCCCGACACCACTATTAGGGGAAATATGGTACATTAACTTAAATTACAGCCGAACAGCCAAGATACTGCAGTGTTTATTTGGGGCCAAAATTCAGCCCCATTATAATACATTGCCATATTTTTTTCTCCCGTTTATTGAATAAAATGTTTCTCCCTAAAAAATAAATAATGTATCAAAGTGTGTTAGTTTTTGAGTGGACCACCCCTATATGTCATGAAATATATATTCTTGATGTAAACTAAGTATTAATGGTGGTAAACTTAAAAAACAGTTGCACACAACTTTTCCCCCTTTCAAGGATGCCGCAACTATTATCTATTCCGTAAAATTAAAACACACACACTGTACTGCATTCATTAAAGGGACACACGGCAATCTTGAAGTGTTTGAAATGGGTGTCTCGATTTATATATTCTGCAACATTTTTACTTTTACCCTGGTTACATTTAAATAAATAAAATTTTAAGTATTCACTATTTCGTCTTATTATACTATACATTTTAAAATATTATTGGTGCAATAATATCAAAAATTAGTAAAAACAAATTGCGTAATACTAATCTTATAATTAATATATTAATGATTGAAGAAATGCAAATTTTGCCGAAAAACTAGCGGGATACCATGAGTTTTTAAAAAATAAAGATTGCCGTGTGTCCCGTTAATGTTTTGGAAATATAAATCTCTACTGTAACTTTAATGCTAAATTTCAACTGTTTAACATTATTAATCATTGGATACACATATACTGTTAATTTGTAACCAATTAAAACGAATTATTATGCAAAACTTGAAAGTCTCTTTAATATGTCATGTACATGTATACAGGTTGACTGTAGCTGACCTTACTTAGAAATTTTACCTGTTTATAACATTACTTGCAAATATTGACTGCAGAAATGGGTCTGTAGTTGACATTACTTTTGATTAGTTTACTTCAATTGCAAATATTAACTGTTGTTGACTGTCTTGGAAAATTGGTCTGTAGTTGACATTTTTTTGGTTAGTTACTTCAATTGAAAATATTGACTGTAGAAGTGTTTACTACAAGTAACTGTAGCTTACTTGTAACAGTTTTCATATAGGCAGCGCTTTGTCCGTCCGTTCATCTGTCTGTCCATCACACTTTCTTTCCTGAGCATAACTTCAAAGTACCTATGGGACTGCATTGAAACTTCACACAATGATAGAGGGTAATAAGAGGAAGTGCAGAGCGTAAGAACCGTAACTCTGTCTTTATTCAAACTAGAGTTATTGCCCTTTGTAATTTTATACTTATAAGTCTTGTCTGGAGCATTTCTTTATAACTAATTATGGGAATGCATTGAAACTTAACACAATGATAGAGTGTAATGAGAGGAAGTGCAGAGTGCAAGAACCATAACTTTGTCTTCATTCAAATTAGAGTCATTTCCGTAATTTTATGCTTAGAATTCTTGTCTGCAAAATAACTTTAAAACTACTTGGGGTACTGCAGTGAAGCTTCACATAAATGATAGAGGGTAGTAGTACAAGAAATTAACTTTGTCTTCATTGAAATTAGAAATATTGCCCTTTGTAGTTTTATACTTATAATTCTTGTCCGGAGCATAACTTTAAAACTATGAATGAGACTGCAATGATACTTCACACTATGATAGTGCAGAATATAGGAACCATAACTATATCTTAATTTAAATTAGAGTTATAATTATACTTATAATTTTTGTCTGGAGCATAACTCAAAAGCTACCTATGGGACTGCAATGAAACTTGACACAATAATAGCCGGCTATGAGAGGAAGTGCAGAACACAAGCACCATAACTCTATCTTCATTCAAATTAGAGTTATTTCCTTGTTAATTTTATACTTATAATTCTTGTCTGGAGTATGACTCGAAAACTACTAATGAAGAGCATAAGAACCATAGCTCTAGTCTTCATTGAAATTATATTGCCCTTTGTAAATTGTAATACAAAACACCCAATTTGAGGAGCATACATCAGTTCTACTAATATATATATACTTTTTCAAATGTAACAACCTGTTATATTTGGGGGCTCGTTAGGGATCTACCTGAGGAACACCAGCAGTGGTTCTCCTGTGTAAGTAGATTATCAGGGACGAATTCAATCTGTTTGGGTGTATGTAAACGTAAAATTTTAAAACTGGATTGCCAATGGTTTGGCCTCAGTAGCTTGGGGATTAGAACTCTCAAAAGTTAGAGCACTAGCACAGTATCTAGAGGCCCTGGGTTTGAGTCCCAGTCGAGACACATTTTTTTCACCATCTGTTAATACTAAGTTTGACTATAGTTTACTTTACTTGCAGCTATACATGAAAAGGGAAAGTACCTTGGATGTTATAAAGACTCAAAGAAGGAACGAGACTTGAAGAGTTTTAATTCAGAGTTTCCGTTAGACAACACACCACAGAAATGCATAGATTTTTGTTTAACTGGAAGTAAGTATGGAGTGATTCACTGCTTACAATGCAATGAAATAAGGTTTAACATCCTATAAACACATAGGTTACAGTGTTCTCCCCAGGAATTTGTCAAGGCATAGAAAATATGCTTCATAGTGTATCCTTATTCCTGACCCCTATATGTATGGTTAGTTTGTTAGAGAGACACTTGCATATATATAAGAATTAGGCTAGTGATTCCATATATTGTGTTTTTTACTTATAAATTTAAGCCAAACAAAAATGAAATAATTAAAATGTGTTACATGTCTTTGAAATTAATGTTGCAAAAGCATTTTGGCTCTAAAGGCATGTTAAATGCGACATGCCTTAATAGCCTGGGGAGAACACTGGGTTATATTGGGACAGCAACCTCAGAGGGAGATGAAGTTTGGCCCATCTGACATGTCGCCGCCAGGGAGCGAACCCAAACTAGGCAGATGTCTCCAGACTTTTGTTTGCCATCTGCCATATTTTCCCTAATAGTAGCGGCGCTATGCAAAATACCAATGGGGCGCTGATATAAAATGTAAAAAATATATATATTATAATTATTAAAGAGGTTGGGGGTGGAGGGGCTATTATTAGGGGAAATGCAGTATATTTTCATGAACTGTATTCTCTTTTGGTGTATACATGTAAGTCAACTCTTTTGGGGCCGTCCTCCACCCTTCCATGCCCCCTCACTCGAAACCTGATTTTTTAAAAGAAAAATTTGTATGTAATTAAATTTGCATCCGATCTACCTCCCCCACTCCCCCTCCCACCCCCACCCACCCCACCAACCAGGCAACCATTATTTACATATAAAACAATTTAGATTAAATTCAGATACACAGATGAATTATCAATGAAAAACAATGAAAAACAATGAAATGAGGCCACAATAAAAAATTGCTAGATTCTCAACCCCTCTTTTGACGACACATTTCTTTCAAATGACAACAATTTTGGATTAAAACTGATAAAAACAAAAAAAATCACACCCTACACCAAATTTTACTATAATTTGTATGAGATTCTAATAATAATTTTATATCCGCCCGAGTTTCTATGCCCGCCCCGCACCCCCAAACCCACCACCACATTGTTTTAGCCTTGTTTTCTGATGGTATATACTAACTATATAGTTTATAATTCTCTGAAAACTTGAATAGTCGAGCTGCGCTGTTCTCCGACAGCTCTTTAAAAGTGCAGTCCCTCTTAGGCGTGACATATGAATCTGCAGATGCTTGCTTATTATCTTTGTCAGCATTAAATAATATACAGCGAATCTCACTGGGAGCTCAACTTGTGAGAAAGTGTCGATTCTTATGGATGGCGAAAGTTATACATGTACAGTATTTGGATCTACTAAAGAATAAGTGGATGGTCTGCCTACACCACTAAAAATCTAGCTTCATACACAGCCCTAACTGTGTTGAAAAATTACGTTGAACGCAAAACAAATAAATAAAAATACACATTGAAGTGGGAGCAACTACGACTATATTATCCTTACTATTGTGTTTGCCAGGTTATCTGTATGCGGGTGTGCAGTACATGAAGGAATGCTGGTGCGGTGACAGCTATGGGAAATATGAAGCCCTCCCCGAGTCCTCGTGTAAAACCGCCTGTCCCGGCAATATCTCCGACACATGTGGTGGATATATCGCACAGAGGGTATTCAGTACCGGGCTCCGCAGGTAATAGCAGTATTCTTACGGTACTTCTATAATTGGTTCCCGAAAATAATTGTTCATACATAAAAAAATAATAATATTTCAATTAATTCCAAAAAAGTAAGCAAAGAAAGTGTTTCTTGTGAAACTGTACCAAAAATGATAAACATTTTAATTCTAGATGAAATTAGTAGTTACCTGCAGGAAAATGTAACCTGCTTTTATTCCCTGACTGGTGAAGGGTTACCTTTGGTTGTCTGAAAGTCCTTGACACTTGTGTTTCAGTTTAACTAGCTAGGTTTCTAAGCAGACAAAAGCCCTAGACTCTTTAAACTTTGTACTCAGATACATCTTGATGAGGTCTGCATCTATACCAAAAGTAGGTCACCATGGTCTATTTTTTGCATTTCATTGATTCTTCAACATTACTGCTGTCATACCCTATATCAAAAATTCAGAATGGGCTTCTGTGTCCTATGGACTCATCTTGTAGTTCTATTAAAGAGAGCATATCAGGCTTTTTGTGGGGGATTTAGGGGGTTCACATTATTGTATGTTCTATTCTTAAGTGCCTTAACATAATGAATACCAGAGTTAATATACGTCCCACCGTGGATGACATTGTGTTATACTCCATTCATTCTGTCAAGATATTACAGTATTACGTATTATGAATTGGATTTTTATGCCCCCACAGAGAGGCTTATAGTAATCGCACTGTCCGTCCGTGCATCCGTTCGTCCAAAATTGTGTCTCAGCCATTCCTCGGAAACTACTTAAGGGAATTTCGTCAAACTTCACACAAATGTTTATCACATTGAGTACGTGTGTCGCTCACAAGAATCATGTCCGTATCTCAAAGGTCAAGGTCACACTTGGGGGTCAAAAGTAATAAAATCATGAAAAAATTTATGTCAGCTATTACTTGGAATGTAATGAAGTGAGTTGCGTCAAACTTCACACAAATGTTCATCACAGTGAGAAGGTGTGTCAAGTGCAAGAATTATATCAGTGTCTGAAAGGTCAAGGTCACAGTAGGAGGTAAAAAAATAATGTTTCTGCCATTACTTGAAAACTACTGAAGGGAGTTGCGTCAAACTTCACACAAATGTTCATCACATTGAGAACATGTGTCATGCGCAAGAATCATGGCAGTGCCTTAATGGTCAAGGTCACAGGTAAGAAGATGGTTTGTAGTGGGGGCATCCATGTCCCATGGACACATTTCTTGTTGTTTTTTTAGTTCAGATTCTTCTAGAAAATACGTGATATATCCCCTTTACAACACACTATATCCTGTAAACAGTACTCGAGAACCATACATAGTAATCTGTTATTGCCAACTATGTACTTTATCTACAGTAATTTTCTCATTCCTGTAGAAAAGAAGAGTCAGACTGCAGACTTGGTGTACAATGTTGATTCTGTGAAGGACCTGACCCCGGTCAGGATTGTGTTTGTGCTGACCGTGAACGGACGGGCGGTCAGACAGGTCCATAGGCTCATCAAATCTCTATACGATCCTCATCACTACTACTTCATACATGTGGACAGTGTATGTACTTTGTTTAAAGTTAAATGTACCGAGGAAGCTAAAAGCGGAATCTTAAACATGCATTACTAATAACGCAAAACTAACTTAATACAGCAACTTAATTTTGTAATTTTGCTATGCAGGAATACAATTGTTTACCCCCAAGCCACCTCAGTGGGTCTTATATTTATACCCCCGCTTTCACAAAGTGAAGTGGGGCTATATAGGAACCACGTCCGTAATGTCCCGTCGCTTAAAACATTCTTGTCGCGTCATGTTGCGTCCCGCAACACATTTTTATTACTTGAAATTCCTCAGACACTTTTAAATGGGTTGTTCCCAAACTTCATATAAACATAATAACTGATGACCTCATGTCCCTCTCATCACCCATTGTTGATTACCTCTTTATTACAGAATTATGGCCCTTTATTTGACTTAAAATTTAAGCGGGGGTATTCATCACCTTCAGTGATGGTTCTATTTAAAGTCAAAACAATCATTCAACTGTTAAATTATACTCATATACACACACTTGACTACTCTTTATAAAGTGTCTACAGGTTTACTTCTGATCATGCATATAGGAAATTATTAAATGAAACTATAACAAATTCGACGGCGGGTCATCGCAAATACCCACGTTTTTTTCACACATCAATTCCCTTTAACCCTGTGTCCATTTTACATATAATTGTTTTGATCATTCTTTGATACTCAGATCAGAAATAGTACTATTTATACTTTTCTGTATACATGTATGACACTGTAAATGAATAAAAAATGTTTAGGGTATTTGTGTATGTAAACTTTTGACCCCTTACCAAGATCCCAACGGGACCCTGGAGCAAACTATACTGATATTCCCAAAACCATTATATTTTATTGAGAAAGGAAAATAGATGTTTGACCCAATTTACCTCACTCGCCCCATCCCACCCAGCCCCACTCCTCCCTCAGCACATCTCTAAGTTGGAAACACTGAAATTGTTTGATATGCTTTGCATTTTCAGAGGAGTGTACTTGTATATTTGCCAAATGTAAAAAAAAAATAACAAATAGAAAAATGACACTGCAATTGAATTTTGTGTATATTGGACCTTATGACACCCCTTACAACCTCCACCTCTACCCACCACCACCACCACAGCACACACACACATACGGGAGAAAAACATATTATACACTATAATCCTTTCATCAAAATGTTCATTTGAGACATAAATAATAATAAAAATTTGACCCCCGTTACCCTCCACCAACCACCCACCCCTCCAACCCCAGGGAAGACGTAATCATTTGACATTGCTGTGCATCTTTTTCATAGATGACTATTATACCAATTAATGTGTAAAAGTATGAAAAAATGACACCATAATTGAATTATTAGTGTATTTGATGCCCCTTCCTCCAGGCCCCACCGATGATGTAGGAGGAAACAAATATATACAGTGTAATCCCATCATCATTATGTTTCATTTGAGACATAATTATCCAAAAAAATAAATATATATACTCCAAATCCCCCCAAATAATCGATCAAATAATCAAGTCAGTGTTAAACATATACATTTATAATATGATTTGTATGTGATATGTATATTTTCGACTTTTTTGCTCTTCAGAGATCAGCGTACATGTACCGTGAACTACTGAAGCTTGAGTCCATATTGCCCAATGTACGGCTGGCCAGGGACAGGTTTGCCACCATCTGGGGTGGGGCCAGTCTACTTCAGGCCCACTTTGCCTTTATCAAGGCCCTGCTGGCCATGACAGACTGGAAATGGGACTACTATGTCAACCTCAGTGAGTGCGACTACCCCATCAAGTAAGTACATCTATCGCAACAAGTAAGTACTTCTACCGCATCAAGTAAGTACATCTACCCTATCAAGTAAGTACATATTTCCCATGAAGTAATTACCCCATCAATAAAATTCCCTATCAAGTAAGTACATCTGCCCCATCAAGTAAGTACATCTACCCCATCAAGTAAGTACATCTACCCCATCAAGTAAGTACATCTATCCCATCGAGTAAATACATCTATCCCATCAAGTGAGTACATCTACCCCATCAAGTAAGTACATCTACCCATCAAGTAAGTACATCTACCCCATCAAATAAGTACATCTGCCCCATCAAATAAGTACATCTACCCCATCAAATAAGTACATCTACCCCATCAAGTAAATACATCTACCCCATCGAGTAAGTACATCTACCCCATCATGTAAGTACATCTACCCCATCAAGTAAGTACATCTACCCATCAAGTAAGTACATCTACCCCATCAAATAAGTACATCTGCCCCATCAAATAAGTACATCTACCCCATCAAATAAGTACATCAACCCCATCAAGTAAATACATCTACCCCATCAAGTAAGTACATCTACCCCATCAAGTAAGTACATCTACCCCATCAAGTAAGTACATCTGCCCCATCAAGTAAGTACATCTACACCATCAAGTTACCCCATCAAGTAGGTACATCTACCCCCATCAAGTGAGTATATCTACCCCATCATGTAAGTACATCTACCCCCATCATGTAAGTACATCTACCCCCATCAAGTAAGTACATCTACCCTATCCCATCAAGTGAGTACATCTGCCCCATCAAGTAAGTACATCTACCCCCATCAGGTAAGTACATCTACCCCCATCAAATGAGTACATCTACCCCCATCAAGTGGTGAGTACATCTACCCCATCAGGTGCGTAAAACTCACATTGTGTTGTATTTATGGCATTATGGCATCAACCTCAGTGAGAATGACAACCCAATCAAATATCACCCCGACCTCGTTGTATTTATGGCATCCTCCCAAGAGAGATTCACCTCACAAATATATGACATAGGATCTTGTAAAATTAAAAAAAAAGAGTACTGGATGCATTTTACTGTTAACCATATTTCAGGAAGCTGCTATACCTGTATATTCTAGCATAAGGCCAATAATTGTATCATTGATGGTCATCAACTGCATCTAGCACTTGTTCTTTAAAGAAGGAAAATAGGTCATTATTCAGAACTATGATTGATGCAGACATAATATTTATTAAGAATTAAATCATTTTGAAATTTTGTTCCAAATATGATGTTATAATAGTGTCAGGTTGCTTCTTAAAGAGACTCATGGTAATCTTAAAGTTCTTATAAAGTATTAAAATTAGTGTTTCGATTTATTAATCTAATATCATTTTAACTTCGAACCTACATGCATTTAATTAAATAAAATTTTGAGTGTTTGTATTTGTTTCTCATTATTCTATATGTTAGTTAGCAATATGTAAAAGTAGTTTTCTTTATACTTTATTACTATTCTTAAAACTAGGATTAATGATTAAACAAATATAAGTTATGTACAGGGTCTTCCCCAGGGCATTTACGAGCATATTCCCCCTATCTCTGAATTTTAAAATCTAATTTCCCCCTGTTCCTTAACTGACCCCGTATCCTTTGATCTCTCTGCCCTATCCCTTAAAAAACACCAATATACATGATAAATGCATTATACCTGTCTATAAATAGCTATTGGTCTGCTATATTTTGTAAAAATCCTTTCATTTACAGTTGAAATATACTTCAAATTGCATTTGAACAAATCTTGATCCTTAAAAATATCGGTCACCCAGAGGGTATCTCCCTCCCACACCCACCCTATGATGTTCAAATTTGATTTCCCCTATCCCTCAAATTACTTCTGTGGAAGACCCTGATGTAGATAAACTAACGAGACAAAGCGAGTTTTAAAAAAAATCAAGATTGCTTGTGTGTCCCTTTAAAGATATGATCATCAGTTATTCTTTGAAAACTTCCCTTTAGCAAAGATACAAATGTGAAATATAATAGAAAATGTTTATTTCAGAACCATCCAGTCTTTGACAATGTTTTTCACCAAGCACAGGGGGAACAACTTCTTGAAGTCACATGGAAGAGAAACTCACACGTAAGCATGAATTAATTACTTAGTTTCATTCAAATTGCTAAAAACAATGAGCTTTGGAATAAAAATAGTGAGATTTGAAAGGAAAAGAGTTAAGGTAAGAGATTTTAGAAGAAAAATGTTTTGCTGTTTTAGGAAGAAAGGAAGATTTGATTTTTTGAAGTACATGTACATAATGATAAAGAAGGATTAATATGACTTTTAAAGGGACACATGGCAATCTTGAATTTTTATGAAGGATTGTGTGTGTGTGTGTGTGTGTGTGTGTGTGTGTGTGTGTGTATTTCTATCCACCTACGACAGGCGTCCTACCTGAAGATTATAGGCACAGTTGAGTCTGGACTTTTATCTGTGTATTTGTGGGTGATGTGATGATATGTCTACTTGAAGCAGCGAACTCTGGTTTCTTTATAGTGCTGCCACACTGGAATACCACCCCTTAGTAGACATGATACCCCTCAGTCACATTATTCTGACACTGGTCAATCAGTCGTAGCACTACCCATTATTTGCTCGTCAGGCAAGGGTTACAAGTGACTACTCCATTTTTAAAGTCTTTGGTATGACGCGGTCAGGGAACTCGAACCCACGACCTCCTGAATGCATGAAGGATTAAAACAAGCGTATCGATTATCGATTCTTGTGAAATATCATAAACATGTTCCTTGGGTTAGCCTCTATCAAGTTTTTGTTTTTCGTTATCGTCGAATAATCAAAATGGCCGCCACGGCGATCCAATGTTTACATAAGAGTTTTTTAGAAAAAGGCTAAAAATAACATCTTTTCTGAAACTGCTTGAAGGGTTTTGATGAAACTTCATTACAGTGATCTTTAGGATAGTCCCCCTCAGAATTATGTTTTTTGCGTCTGCAAGTCATCCAGGATGGCAAGTCATCCAGGATGGCCGCCATGGCTAAAATTAGGTCAAATTTAAGGAAATTTCAAACAACATCTTCGACGAAACCACTTATTCCATTCTTGTGAAATATCATAAACATGTTCCTTGGGTTAGCCTCTATCAAGTTTGTGTTTTTTCTTTATCGTCGAGTAATCAAAATGGCCGCCACAGCGACTCAAAGTTTACATAGAGTTATATCGGAAAACGTTAAAAATGACATATTCTCTGGAACCGCTTGAAGGATTTTGATGAAACTTAATCACAATGATCTTTGGATTAGTCCCCCTCAGATTTGTGTTTTTGGGGCCTCCAGTCATCCATGACTAAACTAGGACATTTATCAAAAGACATATTACCATTCATTTCATTCTAGTTAAATATCATATACATGTTCCTGTTGTTGGCCTCTATCAAGTGTGTGTTTTTTCGTTTTGGTCAAATATTCAAAATGGCCACCACGATAACCCAAAGATTACATAGAGTTATATATAGGAAACATGTTTCTTGGGTTGGCCTCTATCATGTTTATGTTTTTGAATTACATTATACCCAGGCCCACTTGGGCCTCTTGTTATAGGGTAGAGTGACTTAAAAAATCATTGACCAATAATGGTGTAAATAATAAAATATAAATGCAGTAGTTTACTATTTACCTACCTTTTATTTGCTTGATATAATGTTTTTCATTCCAAAATAAAAGATAAGTATGATCGAGTGCTGAAGGCGCCAAAGGCCAGCAGAGCTTATGGAATGCTGAGTTGGCCTTCGTCCGTCCATCATCCGTCCATCGTTCGTCGTTAACTTTTGTCTCGTTAAGTCAATAGGGCCTTAATTTTTCATCCAGTCTTTACCAAACTTTACCAGATTGTTAATATCAGTGTAAGCTCAGAAAATTTCGAAAAACAGCCAGATCGGGCCAGTAACAGCGGAGTTATGGCCCTTGATTTAGTTAAAAATGCTATATTTTGCCTCAAGACGATAGGGCCTTCATTTTTCATCCAATCTTTACCAGATTATTAATATTGTAAACTCGGACAAGTTCGAAAACCAGCCAGATCGGAACAGTAACAGTGGAGTTATGGCCCTTGATGTAGTTAACAAGAGGGCCATGGTGGTCCTAAATCGATCACCAGAGTACTGGCACATTATCAAACTTCTTCAAAATCTTATGGTCATATACAATCTGTGCAAGTTTGGTTAAGATTGTTCAAGAAATGTGGCCTCTGTTGTGTTAACAACATTAATATAAAGACACTGACAAAGTTTGTTAAAGAGCAAATACAAAATGAAGGTACGAGAGTGCAACACCTGGGGCAGGGACAAATGTGACCCCAGCGCTATATGTAAAATATGAGATCTGTGTGCCTTGTGGTTTCAGAGAAGAAGATTTTTTAAGTTTTTCCGTATACAAGTCTATGTAAAACATGTGTCCCATGGGCTGGAGCCAAATGTGACCCCAGGGTCACCATTTGAACAAACTTGGTAAAGGACCATATTAAAGAGTATAGTAAATGCAAGATATTAAACCTCTGGCTCTTGTAGTTCCAGAGAAAAAGACTTTAAAGTTTTTCCTATATAAGTCTATGTAAAACTGTGACCCCCGGGGCGAGGCCAAATTTGACCCCAGGGTCACCATTTGAACAAACTTGGTAGAGGACCATAGTGTATAGCAAATGCAAAATATTAAACCTCTGGCTCTTGTAGTTTCAGAGAAGAAGATTTTTTAATTGTTTTAGACTTGTATAGGGAAAAACTTAAAAAATCTTCTTCTCTGAAACTGCGAGAGCCAGAGGTTCAATATTTTGCATTTGCTATAAGCTTATGGTCCTCTACAAAGTTTGTTCAAATAGAGACCCAGGGGTCACATGTTTTATATAGACTTCTATAGGGAAATACTTAAAAGATCTTCTACTTTGAAACTACAAGAGCCAGAGGTTTAATATTTTGCATTTACTATAAGCTTATTGTCCTTTACCAAGGTTGTTCAAATGGTGACCCTGGGGTCACATTTTGCCATGCCTCGGGTCATAGTTTTACATAGACTAATATAGGGAAAACTTAAAAAATCTTCTTCTCTGAAACTACAAGAGCTATTAAAGGTTTTATGTTTGGTATTTATTATCAGCTTATGTTTCTCTAAAATGTTTGTTCAAATGATGACCCTGGGGCCTAATTGGGCCCTGCCCCAGGGTTCACAGTTTTATATAGACATATATGGGGAAAAACTTAAAAAATCTTCTTCTGAAACTACATGAGTCAAAGGTTTAATATTGTGTATTTACACTCAGCTTATGGTCCTCTACAAAGTTTGTTTGAATGGTGACCCTTGGGTAAAATGGCCCCACCCAGGAGTCACATTGTTTACATAGAGTAACAGAGACAGAGGTGTACTATTTTGTGTTTACCATGAGCTGAGTGTCCCCTGCCAAGATTTTTCAAATGGAAACTCTGGAGTCAAATTTGGCCCTGTCTCCGGAGTCACGTTTTACATAGACTTATATAGGGACAAACTTAAAAAAATCTTCTCTGAGCCAACGGTTTAATATTTTGTAATTACACTCAGCTTATGGTCCTCTACCAAGTTTGTTCAAATGGTGACCCGGGGGTCAAATTTGGCCCTGTCCTGGATCACATTTCAAACTTGGTTTGAGTGTTTATATTAACGAAAGTTTGATTTGTTTTAAAGCTAGCCAAACTTGAGCCTAATACATCCCTCCCCCTATATCTCGGTAATTGAAGACACATTATAAAAAACTAGTTTGATACTGCCATATCTGACACACAATCCTTATATCCACCCCTCCCGCCCCCACCCCTCAAACCCATATAGCCAGTAGAGCAATACAGGCTCTTGGGCATCTTGTAATTTTTACAACGTGAACGAGGGGGTCAAAATGAATTTTAGGCTTTGTGAATCATAACGGATGGCTATGGCAATAATGTTAACAGATCCAGGAGCGTCTATTTTCATACTATCTAACCATATCGGGTATGAAAACAGAAAGCAAGTAATAAAAAAAAAAGATTCATATTTGACGTCCAGGCACCTTAAAATGCACAGTAGTGCAACGCTGTGAGTATTTAAGAAAAATAAAGATTGCCATGTGTCTTTTTAAGAGTGATAATAAGTCTTATATAACACAAAAACAGATATATACACTGAAATAATCTGCAACAATTCCTACATTTTCTAATATTTTTCCCCCCTCAGGTTTATCAAGAAGCAGGGTCTTGACCAGACATTTTATGAGTGCGAGAACCATCTGTGGAGAATGGGGATTCGAGTGATGCCCCGCGGGATCAGGATTGATGGTGGTAGTGACTGGATTGCACTGTACAGGGACTTCTGTAAATACTCTGTCTCCTCCACGGATGCACTACTGACTGGACTCAGTCAGTTCTATCAGTATTCACTACTTCCTGTCGAGGTACGTCATGTGAAGGTTATTTGCGGATATTTTACAGTTATTGACATCTTTCTCTAATTATATGGTGGCATCCTTGGGGTCGAGAGAGTAAAAACACTGTGTCTACGACTGCTGCATGTTTGATTCCCTAAAATGTTCTGGAAAATGATGTTAAACACCAATCAAAAAACAAACGATTGTTACATGTTAAAATAATGTTTGTATACCATCGACCACTAATGCACTTGAGCAGATCGGTTCGTTAATGGGCGTTAATTTACAGGAGTAGAGCATAACCAGTAAATGGGTACCAGCGAGTCTGTAATTGTATATAACCAGCCAGTAAATGGGTACCAGCGAGTCTGTAACACTATATAACCAGCCAGTAAATGGGTACCAGCGAGTCTGTAACAGTATATAACCAGCCAGTAAATGGGTACCAGCAAGTCTGTAATGGTATATAACCAGCCAGTAAATATGTACCAGCTTGTTTGTAACAATATATAACTAGCCAGTAAATGGGTACCAGCAAGTCTGTAACTGTATCTATCCAGCCAGTAAATGGGTACCAGCGAGTCTGTAACAGTATACCAGCCAGTAAATGGGTACCAACGAGTCTGTAACAGTATATAACCAGCCAGTAAATGGGTACCGCGAGTCTGTAACAGTATATAACCAGCCAGTAAATGGGTACCGTGAGTCTGTAACAGTATATAACCAGTCAGTAAATGGCTACCAGCGAGTCTGTAACACTATATAACCAGCCGGTAAATGGGTACCGGCGAGTCTGTAACAGTATATAACCAGCTTGTAAATGGCTACCAGAGTGTCTGTAACAGTATATAACCAACCAGTAAATGGGTACCAGCGAGTCTGTAACAGTATATAACCAGCCAGTAAATGGATATCGGCGAGTCTGTAACAGTATATAACCAGCCAGTAAATGGATACCGGCGAGTCTGTAACAGTATATAACCAGCCAGTAAATGGGTACCAGCGAGTCTGTAACAGTATATAACCAGCCAGTAAATGGATACCGGCGAGTCTGTAACAGTATATAACCAGCTTGTAAATGGCTACCAGCGAGTCTGTAACAGTATATAACCGAGCAAGTCTGTAATGGTATATAACCAGCCAGTAAATGGGTACCAGCGAGTCTGTAACAGTATATAACCAGCCAGTAAATGGCTAACAGCGAGTCTGTAACAGTATATAACCAGCCAGTAAATGGATACCAGCGAGTCTGTAACAGTATATAACCAGCCGGTAAATGGGTACCAGCGAGTCTGTAACAGTATATAACCAGCCGGTGCTGAAAATGACATAAAACAACATTCAACCAACCGACAACTAACCAGTGTGTCTTTACTGTTATATAACCAGAAAATTGGTACCAGCAAGTCTGTAACAGTATTTAACCAGTAAATGGGTACCAGTGGATCTGTAATAGTATATAACCAGTAAATGGGTACCAGTGGGTTTGTAATAGTATATAACCAGTAAATGGGTACCAGTGGGTCTGTAATAGTATATAACCAGTAAATGGGTACCAGCTACTTAAAAGAACAACTACATTACTGAAACTGCTATATCATGCAGGAATGTACTTTTCTGCCTGATAAAGGGATGACCTAATACATCTTGCTTTAAGAGGCACTGACAAATGCGGGATTCCTTAGAGTTTATTATAGGTAACGTTATCTGACGTCATAAAATGGCATGAAGTAAAAACAATATGGCAGCGTCCTCGACAAGTATGACATTCTGTTAAAAGATAGAACTAGTACACCATACAGAAAATGAGGATCATCTACATGATAAAAACAATATTATATCGGTGTCTTTTATTATCAAGTTTATTAGGCTCGGCTCGAAAACGCAGATTGGCATTTTCTAAGCCTCGTCTAATAAACTTGATAGTAAAAGGTGTTGACAGAGTATACTCTATTTAATTACCCAATATGGGCCAGTACTTTAAAGGGACACACTACTATTTTTTTTAGAAAAACTACAAAATATTTCAACATATTTCAGCTTTTTGAATAGAGGTTTTAGGAAGAACAACAAAATACTTTTTAAACGTTTGATTTGTTTTGATTTGTGAAAATGTAAAACAGATCTCAAGATTGCCCTGTGTCCCTTTAAGTTTGATTTTATGAATTTCAGATTGAACATGAACAAAATTGGTTACTATCTGTACACGTATGAATGTTTAATTCTCATAATATGTCTTGATTATTCTTTTGAATCTTAACATAAGATTTAATTTATAGACAAACAAAGTCACATGTCTTGTTACTCATTAATCCAATCTTTGCCTGTCTTAAGGGCTGGCATGGCGCAGTCGGTAGCATGGTGGATTTGTAACTGGAGGCCCCGGGTTCAATCCTCCGTGGTGCCACTGTGTTCCGTCGGTGTGTTCTTGGGCAAGACACTTTCCCTTAGTCTCATCCGTCGGATGGGGACGTAAACCGGGCGGTCCCGTGTATCGGTCTATCCTCCGAGCATGTTAAAGAACCATAGGAATCTATTTGATAATAAGAGTAGGGCAGGTTCCCGGATTCCTATGTATCCTGCCCCTCTCTCTGGGGCCGCTCTAAATAACCTATACTGTGTTGATGAGCCGTTAAACAACATTCAATTCAATTTGCCTGTCTTGTTACTCATAGTCCAATCTTTGCCTGTCTTGTTACTTATTAATCCAATCTTTGCCTGTCTTGTTACTCATTAATCCAATCTTTGCCTGTCTTGTTACTCATTAATCCAATCTTTGTCTGTCTTGTTACTTATTAATCCAATTTTTGCCTGTCTTGTTACTTATTAATCCAATTTTTGCCTGTCTTGTTACTTATTAATCCAATCTTTGCCTGTCTTGTTACTTATTAATCCAATCTTTGTCTGTCTTGTTACTTATTAATCCAATTTTTGCCTGTCTTGTTACTTATTAATCCAATCTTTGCCTGTCTTGTTACTTATTAATCCAATCTTTGTCTGTCTTGTTACTCATTAATCCAATCTTTGCCTGTCTTGTTACTTATTAATCCAATCTTTGTCTGTCTTGTTACTTATTAATCCAATTTTTGCCTGTCTTGTTACTTATTAATCCAATCTTTGCCTGTCTTGTTACTTATTAATCCAATCTTTGCCTGTCTTGTTACTTATTAATCCAATCTTTGCCTGTCTTGTTACTTATTAATCCAATCTTTGCCATCTATTTCAGTCATTTTTCCACACATTGCTGTTAAACAGCGCATTCTGTGAGTCTTGGGTGGACAGTAACCTACATTTGACCAACTGGAAACGTAGCCAAGGCTGTAAATGTCAACACAAGAATCAGGTGGATTGGTGTGGATGCTCCCCTAATGATCTCAAGGCATCCGACAATGGCAAAGTGTTGGTAAATATACGTTTATTACCATATCGTTTTAAATATTTCATCGTAAACAAGTTTTGATATTCTTGTATAAGAAGTAAATTTTCATTGAGATTTTGTTATTTTTTCAACAAAAAAATCCATGAGAAGGACTTATTGTTAATGTTTGCAATTTGATAAGTACTTGCGTATAATTATATACATGTATATTTAAAAAAAAATATATATATATATATGACCCACCTGGCAAAGTGCATGTGTGTTGCACGAAATTACATATTAAAATATAAACTAAGAACCGTTTGTGAAATAGAACGATTTTTAAAGACAGAAAATGTTTAATAAAACATAAATGGGACATTTGACTAAGTATTCAAAAGTTTATAAATTTGGGGAATTATGCAGTCCGATAAACAAAAATCAACGATACCAAATGGTTTATTTATATCCTGAGTATTGTGTATGTAAGGATTCAATGTAGTTATTATTAATTATGCAATCCATATTCCAAAGAATAGAATTAAACGTAGTCTCTATCATCCAGACCCACTCAAGCTGAATGCGAGCGCTAGGGAGCGTCTGGACTTGTGGTTCATTAAAATGTTTGACCGATAGACGGCGCCAAACATCGAAACTGACTACAACGTGACGTCATTTTGACCGCAACATCAAAGTGCTCGTTGTATTACGCGCAACATTAGTTCCGATGGGATCTGTGTATGTCCTTAAACTTTTTTTGTAGTTTCTAAGATTATGATATTATCTATATTATAAAATGATGTTTAAAATTAATTTTTTAGCATTAATCGTGATCTGCTTTGTTTGGGGCAATTTTATTACACAACATCGCGCCTAACGTCACATAATTTTTGACGCTGTCGTGACGTAGGGGGTGATTCCCATAACAAACGGACGTTGACCAATCAGCGGAAGATGCCAGTTTTTTGGCAAACCTCGTTTTGATGTTACGAAAGAAGATTTACTTCAGACCATCGTTTGGACTTCTTTGAGAGAAGTCTCGCTAGAGGTCTGGATGATGGAGACTAAATTGAACAATTCAAACTATGTCGAATGAATAGTTACAATATAATTATCATGTGTAATTTTAAACTGGTCTATTATTATGTTGTATCCCATGAATGCTGCACTTAACATAACAATAGGCAGCGTGCAGGTCCAAATAGCTATTTATAGCACCGATATTGTGTACGTAAAAAGGCTAATATGGGTACCATAGAGTGATTTAATGCAAATTAAGTAAATAGCGGTAGATTATACCCTTGTACTTTTCACAAAATCTGTATCATCTCCATTAAGGCTGACAATAAAGATATTCAGGCTTAAACATAGTATCAACATTTTGATTTAGTTTATGAAAACCATATTTACTATGAAAATATTCCATTTATAACCCAAGCAATAATTTAAAGAAGCTATCCTGCCATCAACAGGCACATTTTACAACATATGTACACCGTTTCTAAACCTACTGATGATGAGGTATATATATAACTTACATATTTTAAGAATCCAAAGTCTATAGACACACTATAAACGGCTTTAACCAGCCAGGCAAAACCCAAAAACTAGAGGGTCGCATTAGAAAAGTTACCAACTTTTAAGTTCATTTTACACATATCTGTATGAATGTATGTATGTGGTTTAACGTCACTTTTAACAATTATTCAGTCATATCACGACAGTTACGCATATTCTGTCACGGGTATTTTCAGAACTGTGAATAAACCTATATTTTTACCTGAACACCCGGATAGAGTTTTGATAAACGGCATTTTAGTGTAATTTTGTTGTTATTTGGCGAGTTAGTTTCTTTAAACGTTGTCAGACTAAGTCTACTGTTTAGTAGTTAAATATATTCGGCTATCCTTCACAGGCATATAAAGGAAGGCCAGTATTCTTTGCAAGGAAGTTTGAACCGATAATTAGTCAGGAGATATTGAACAGCATAGACAGTCTCATGGGGACAGATATTACAGGTTGGTATGGGTTCAAAGGTCAAATATAATTAGCAACAAGAGATCTATGCTAATAATATAAGATGCTTCTAAAAAATTGTTATATGGATAGAAAAACACATTTTAATTATTAAATATATAATTAAAAATAATAAATAGGTACACACTAGTTCATGAATGACTGTTGCCTCTAGTTTCCATAATAAATATACACGTAAAAAAAAAAAAATTATATTGACAGATTAGTTACACATGTTGACTAAACTTTAATATATATATATATTTTTTTAAATATTATAAAACATTAAGTAGTGTTGTATTTGTTGCGCAGACATTCCAGCACTGACATACTACTGGCAGAACGAGTATCATCATCTGGACGCCCACAACAAGCAGGCAGACGTGATATTGTCGTATGCTGGATCGTTCATACGGCGGACACAGACTGTGTTACAGTCAGCCAGGACAGACTGTGTCCTAAAACACACTCAAATACTAGAATCTCACGTGCTCAATGTGGCTGATAACTTCCATCGGTAGGTATTCAGGCTTAATTTTAACCCTTAACCTGCTACATATATGTAACATACTGTTCTTTCTTTGAATTAAGACCAGTTAAAAAAAGTTACTCGCAGGCTGATCTGGGTTTACAATGGACACAAAGGCTATTATAGTCGTGCATAGCGGGTTAAGGGTTAAAGATCATGGCGTAAATAGCTAAGCAATTATTTTCTTCATTTTGGTTTAAACATACTTTATTTGTACACAATTTGATATATTCTTTGTACAAAACATATAAAAAGTTGATAAACCAACAGCAAAATTCTTTTATTCGTGCCTCACTAGTACAATACCATAAACTTATCTGACATTTTACATTGAAAAATAACTGGTTTGCAGATGAATAAATATCTTGTATTGTATAGACTATATCAGTCATCATCTGCATTTCAGTTAGATGTACCTACTGTACGTGTGTTCGTTGTGGTGGCAGGTACCTTTTCAAGTACAATGTGAGCCTGCCATGTAGATGTACCACATTATTTACTGTACATGTGTTTGTTATGGTGACAAGTATCATTCCAGCTAGATGTACCACCATTATTTACTGTACAGGTGTTTGTTGTGATGACAGGTACCATTCCAGCTAGATGTACCACCATTATTTACTGTACATGTGTTTGTTGTGATGACAGGTACCATTCCAGGCTAGATGTACCTCCATTATTTACTGTACATGTGTTTGTTGTGGTGGAAAGTACCATTCCAGCTAGATGTACCACCATTATTTACAGTACATGTGTTTGTTGTGGTGGCAAGTACCATTCCAGCTAGATGTACCACCATTATTTACTGTACATGTGTTTGTTATGGTGGCAAGCACCATTCCAGCTCGATTTACCACCATTATTTACTTCACATGTGTTTGTTATGGTGGCAGGTACCATTCCAGCTAGATGTACCACCATTATTTACTGTACATGTGTTTGTTTGGGTGGCACATACCATTCCAGCTAGATGTACCACCATTATTTACTTCACGTGTGTTTGCTGTGGTGGCAGGTACCATTCCAGCTAGATGTACCACCATTATTTACTTCACGTGTGTTTGTTGTGGTGGCAGGCACCATTCCAGCTAGATGTACCACATTATTTACTTCACATGTGTTTGTTATGGTGGCATGTACCATTCAGATTCTAGCTAGATGTACCATCATTATTTACTCTACATGTGTTTGTTATGGTGGCAGTTACCATTCCAGCTAGATGTATCACATTATTTACAGTACCTGTGTTTGTTGGTGGTGGCAAGTACCATTCCAGCTAGATGTACCACCATTATTTACTGTACAGATGTTGTTTATGATGGCAGTTAACATTCCAGCTAGATGTACCACCATTATTTACTGTACATGTGTTTTTTATGGTGGCAGTTACCATTCCAGCTACCACCATTATTTACTGTCCATATATTTGTTATGAAGACAGGTGCCATTCCAGCTAGATGTACCACCATTATTTACAGTACATGTGTTTGTTGTGGTGGCAAGTACCATTCAAAGCTGGATGTACCACCATTATTTACAGTACATGTGTTTTTTGTGGTGGCAAGTACCATTCCAGCTAGACGTACCACCATTATTTACAGTACATGTGTTTGTTGTGGTGGCAAGTACCATTCCAGCTAGATGTACCACCATTATTTACTGTACATGTGTTTGTTGTGGTGGCAAGTACCATTCCAGCTAGATATACCACCATTATTTACTGTACATGTGTTTGTTGTGGTGACAGGTACCCATTCCAGCTAGATGTACCACCATTTTTAGCTATCAAAAACCTATCAGTAGAGCTTCAAGGGCATTGACCTCTTGTTTACTGTACATGTGTTTGTTGTGGTGGCAAGTACCATTCCAGCTAGATGTACCACCATTATTTACTGTACAGGTTTTTTTTATGGTGGCAGTTACCATTCCAGCTAGATGTACCACCATTTTTTACTATTATGTGTTTGTTGTGATGACATTATTTACTGTACATGTGTTTGTTATGGTGTCAGGTACCTTCTCAAATACAACGTGAGCCTGCCAGGTAGTGAAGCACCAGTTACCATGGAGACCCAGCTCAGTAGGATATCACACTATAAGATTGTAGACCCAAATGGACCCATAGGCAGGCTTCAGAGTCTCGAGGTATGTACTGCACTTTGGTGTCATTTATCAAACAGGGTTTCAAACAAAATATTACATCAGGATGGAAAGCACTCATTTTTGTCAAAGTTTATATAGAAATGTTTTTAGCGAGACTTTTTCGAAGGAAAAACGAGGTGTTGTCATCACTTGATCGTCGTCTGCGTTGTATATGTCTGTGTTAGGTTAAATTTTGGAGGTAAGCTTGTATCTCCGAAACTACTTTGTGTAATGGATTGAAATTTCACACATATTTGGCATCATTAGACAATGTCAGGCCGCCAGGTTCTACAACTCATGCTTTTTTTGGACAAAATTATGGCCCCTTTTATACTTAGAAAATTTGGTGCTTCTTGTTATGATTTGATTTGCTTATGTTTCCCCACATACTACAAGTCTGACCATACAGAACATATATCTGTTTAAATATATTTAAAGTGTAATACAAGGTGTAAACACTTTTATGAGTAGATTACCATAACTGACATTGGCCTACTTTATGGACATTTTCTGATTGACTGCTCAATTTTTTTCAAGACACTATGCAACATACTTTTATAAAGTCGTCAAACTTTCTACACGGAGACTATTTGACACAGTCATCAAACTTCCTGCATAGAAACACTTAATTAAGAAACAAACATGTCACCAGTCCATGCCTGACATTGACCTACTTAATGGACATATTTCGATCAAAAGTTGCATTAAACTTAATTCCAAGGGACTTCATTAATGTTAGCTCAATTTGTAAGACTTTTCGATACAGACTTCAAACTTTCTATTTTGACACACTAGGTTGAGCATTACTCTTCAACACCAAAAGTTACCACAAGCCTGTCCATGACTGACCACAAGCCTGCTTCATGAACTTATTATTGGCAACCACTTTGTTAAGCTGAATTCCTTAGACACTTTTAGACATACGTTCTACTACACATTAACCCCCAAAGCATGTCAATGACTGCCCTTGAATTACTTCAAAGACTTTCTCTGTTCAAGATTTATGAAAGCTTAATTCTTAGATCACTATGACCCACCATCTAGCTCAGTATCTGCATCTGCTTGCGGTTCTCTAATTATAATTTTTTTTGTTGTTTCAAAACTATTTTATGTTATATGGTGAAGTTCTGTCTTGTTAGCCATAATTTGTGACTAAGATAATACTTTCTTTCTGTTGCAGGTTGGTACAGACTTTGACCCCAAAGAGTTAATATTCAGAAATTATCCGCGATTTCTCGGCCCAAATAGTGAGGTTGTGTTACGTCATGTCTGGGGTCAGGGGCCTGCGGCGACCCTGTCAGTGGCTTGGATTGACCCTACGGGTTTCATAGCGACCTATCAAGACATCACTGTTGCTCAAGAATCTCTCATCGACGGTCACAAACCTAAGTTGAAAACACCACTCAGACCTGGGGTATGGGTAGTAAAGATTTTACACAAGTTGAACATTTCCGCTGAAGTAAAATTCATTGTATTACCATATTCTGTGTATAATGGTGCAGCCTTAACCTCGGAGGATGCTGTTAAATACCACAATGGTCCAGATGGGGGAAAGTATACAGAACTTGGTGATTTTAATGACTTGGCAAGGAAGCTTGGGGTGAAGGACGCCAAGACTTTGTACAACATATCTGTGATTAATGGTAAGAAGACTGGAGCCAGTCTAGAGGCTTGGAT